>CAJUYH010002485.1:0-19825 GCA_910591685.1 Galerucella tenella
TTGGCTGCTCTGGTAATAATCAAACTTCTAGCAGTAAACGCACTATTCTTTTTACCATCTATGTTGGGAGTAGTGACCGCCAAGAAAATCATCGTCAAGATCCTCTTGTTTTTCTTTCCTGTTCTACATCATCTTTTTAAATTATGTGAATACACACCATATGGCGCCAAACACCATATTCACAAACATCAAATTGCACATATCCATCAAGTCGCTCCAGGACATCATCATCACAAACCTCATGTTGAAGAACATTATTATCACAAGCCTCATCTAGAATTAGGAGGCCCTGAGTACCATCCTTCTCACTACCATCATGACGATTCGCACTACCCACCAGGAGAACATGAATACCACCCCAGCGGACCTCCTGACATGGGTCATTACTCGGACTTTGCTCACAAAGATGATGCCTATTATGGAGGTGATGATTCTTATCCAGCTTCATCGTATGCCAATGAGTAAGTAATTCTTTTCTTATTATACCTAAAATACGTTTCCAAGAAGATCCCATCTCTCTTCCACTAAGTTTCTTTTTTTTTGGATACAATAATATAGCTCGAAATGTGTGCCATACATCATCACAACTTTCTTCATATTAGTCTAGCAATAACGCATGAACAAAATATCTATATTAAATTCAGAGAAAATAAATAACATCCGATTTAAGAATCTTCATATTATTAAGAGTAAATAGTACGTAAAAAACGTAGATTATTCTAGTGTAACAATTCCTACTCACTTAAATATTTATTCACTTTTTAACTTTAATAATTGTTTTCAAATGATAATTATTGTGAGCCAGTGCATCGCTTAACATAATTATAATTTGCTTCTATAAAAGTGCAATTTCCTTCAAGAGAAATTACTGTCATTTTGTGCGTGATGAATGACAATTTATAATTCTTTTGTTCTTTGGTGTGACTTGGGAATTGAAATAATAGGATCGTTTTATTTGTTGATGTAAGATAAAAGTTTCATATTATTCAATTTAATAATGGATGAATATGATTTGCTTGTGAGGTGTAGATTTTAGAAAAACAATCGACTAAGTAGCGAATTGTCAGTTCCTGAGTATTCCTAATTACAATTTTCTGGAATAAATAATACCTACATATCTCAGATATGGAATATAGTTTGGAGCTGCCTTCAAAAATTTTCAACCTTTGCAAACCAAAATAAAGTAACATGGAACACAGAAACAAAAATTGCTAAGCGTGGATTCAAACAAAACTCCAGACGTTTTGAAGGAGATGGAATAGCATAATCTTCTAATGTATCATTTGAAATGCACCCTAGTGGAACAAACATCTGTCAGAACTAAGATCTTAAACCCGGGACCTTTTTAATAAAGCAAAATTCACCGGAGACTGGCAGAGATACACCGAGGTGAGAAACACATTCTACAAGGAAATTGGAAAAGCTAAAAGAAATAACTTCAGAAAATTCTGTGAAAATATAAACACAACACCTACTGCGGCAAGACTTTACAAAGTTATGGCGAAAAGTAGAGTCAACACAGATATGGCTTTGAGGAAGCCAGATGGTGAAAATACCGAAAATGAGGGGAAAAGAGTTCGACTCTTACTAGAAACTCATTTTCCTGGGAGTACCCCAAATAGGGGAGATAATCCTCTCGAAGTTCACAATAGGCCTTCGAGAGAAAGTATTACAATGGCCGAACACATTTGTAGTGACGATAGGTTGAAATGGGCCATGAACACTTTTTCACCTTTCAAGGCACCAGGAGCAGATGGAATTTTTCCAGCATTGCTCCAGAAAGGACAAGACGAAATTCTACCGCATCTGGTTAGGATTAGTCGAAGGAGCTTAGAACTGGTTTATATACCTGAAGCATAGAGAAGGGTAATAGTAACCTTCATTCCAAAAACTGGAAAAAGGGACACAACAAATCCCAAATCCTTCAGACCAATTAGTCTAACATCGTTTGTACTCAATCCCAGAGAGACTACCTCTCCACCCATGTCAGCATGCTTACCGGGCAGGCAGATCTATGGAGACTGCACTGGTACAACTGACGGAGGATATCCGAGGTGCTCTAGACAACCAAAGAAACTGTAGTATGTGCATTTTTGGACATAGAAGGAGCTTTTGACAATACTCCACATAAGGCTGTCAAAAGAGCATTAAACAGAAGAGGTGTAGACAGCACAACATCCGAATGGTTGTCAAAACTGCTCACCACAAGAGTAGCAGAGACGAGGACGAGCAAAGACATTGTCTCCATCTGCACTACCAGAGGATGCCCACAGGGAGGAGTAGCATCCCCAATAATGTGGAGTCTGACGGTTGACGAACTCCTCTGTGGTTTGTCGGATCACGGAGTATCCTGCCAAGGATATGCCGACGATATTGTCATAACAGCCAGGGGGAAATTCGAAAACAGTCTTTGCGATATTGTACAAAAGGGTCTGAACTATACAAATAGCTGGTGTAGGCAAGTGGGACTTAGCATCAACCCCACTAAAACCATCTTGATAGCCTTCACTAAGGAAGGAAAACTCAACCTCACAAACATAAAACTTGATGGGAACGAGATTGAATGGAGACAAAAAGTCAAGTATCTAGGTTTAACCCTAGACAGTAAACTCCTGTAGAACAAACACGAAAAGGAGATTACATACATAGCAAAAATGGCTCTAATGGTGTGCAGAAATCAAGCAGGAAGAAACTGGGGTTGTAACCCAAAAATCCTAAACTGGATGTACACTGCCATAGTGAGACCAATCATCACTTATGGAGCCATTGCGTGGAGTAGTAGAACTAGCCTATTGACTACGAGAGAAAACCTCTCCAAAATTCGAAGACTAGCCTGTATATGCATTACAGGAGCAATGGAAACATGCAAGTGATTCTCAACCTCACCCCACTACATGTGGTGGTGGAAAGCGTTGCAGAAAGAACAAGATAGAACAAGATAGTAGAGAGGAAATCATTAAAAAAACCACCTGCTCACTTAAAACAACCTGGGATATGCCAGAAGACGGTATGATGAAAAAATATAACTTTTCAAAGAAATTTATTACAAAATTAAGCAACAAGAAAGAATGGGATCCAAATACCATTACCAAACTTGGAAAAAATGCCATTCAATGCGGTACACAGACGGCTTTAAAGCAATAGAAGGAACTGGGATAGGAGTGTTCGGGCCAGGAACCAAATACTCTGAAAGGTTGGGAAAAACCCAAGTATCTTTCAAGTCAAAGTAAAACTACGCTAAGAGTTTTAACAGGGATCCTAACGGGACATTGTCGCCTGAATGGCACCTGAAAAAGCTCAAAATAGTGGAGGAAGAAGAATGCAGATTTTGTGGAATGGAAGAAGAAACCTCCATCCACATACTTTCCAGCTGCACAGCACTCCAGAATCCTAGATCTCAGCACCTAGGAGATTACTGGATAGAAGAGGAACATTTACCTAAGTTGAAGCCTGCAGACAAATAGGACTGAAGGAACTACTAGTTTCTGAGACTCTCCTCAGAAACTGAATAGAAGTAAGGGGGCACAGTAGATCTCTTGGGTCTCAGTGAATGTCACCCCAAAATACATACATCATTGGAAATATAGACTAAAGCATGCAAGGAAGGATTTCTTTAACAAGGACCTAGTGAAAAGATTGTTGTGGCAACAGGTCTCTTCAAATAAATGGTATAACCAAGAGCCGAAAAAGCCGGAAGGCTGAGGTTCCAAGAGCTCGAAGCATCTGACTAGTGGTGCCAAGCGAACCAATCAATCAATACATACATTTTCATTCGTGTGAATGCGTCTATTTATATTGATGTATTTTTAGCCGCTCGATCCTTTCCAGACACTAGTGGCCGGCCACAAAGTGTTACAACGGTCGTCTACCAAACGAATTCCATTCAAATTATTTCTTTAGCGACCTTCTCGTGCAGTTTATTATGTTTTCTTCCATTTAAATAATCGTATAATTTGTTATTTTATTGTTACAGTGAATGTCGAGTATACATCCAAACGTTTGCAATAAGAATATTTAGAAACATTATAAATATTCTTGTATACTTTTTAAAGACAGCACAGGAAATGTAAGAAAGAGTACATGAATGTTTAGATAATTGTTTACATGTGTTGTGGTAATCTCACTAGATAAAAATAGAAACTGGCACCACTGTTTGTTTTATTAAAGGTGCACTATGTAGCTCGTGTCGTTGCTTAAAATATATATTTTTGATATTTGTTAACATTATTATTTAAATTGTGTTTACACTTTGTAAGAAATTAGTAGAAAGCACATTTTTATGTGGTATTTGTTATAATGAATTGAATTTGAGTGATATTTAGCTTCAATTTCTTTTTAGAGTGTACCACAAAGACCCAGATGACGATGGGGATCCTTGGGATCATGCTCCACGTCAACCAAAACCCCACGGAAAGAAGCGCATGACTGCAACGGAAATTGAAAATATGGTGCTGAAAGCAGAGAAGGAAGCTTTGGTATGAAAAAATAATTTAATTTAAATTTATTTTTCTACAAACGTGTTAAAAATGCCATTTTTAGCACTCCATAGAAGCCTTAAAAATGTCACTTTAAGACACTGAGTGCCTTAAAATGTTTATGGCACTGCTGGTAAAAGTGAATTGTCAAATTTTGAAAGCAAACGTCAACATATTTAGATTTTATTCATTAACATTAATATTAATAGTACAATTTGTGCAATTTGACAAAATTAATTCCTTCACTGCTGTTTTACCATTTTCCGTGGATAAGGAGGAATGATGCGCAGAAAAAATGGAATTTAAATTTAAATAATTTAAAATTATCTCCTTTGGATGTATTAATAAGGGTTTTTAAAATTTAATTCAAACTGTATTATTGCATTTTTTGAACGTTTGTAGAAAAAATATTGTATGATATACGTGTTAAAAGTACCTTTTAAGGCACTCATGTGAATTGCAGAATTCGCTTCGCTCATTCTGCAAACCTTCACATGCGTGCCTTAAAAATGTACCTTTAACACTTATATCATAAATAACTATTAAAGCACGCCTCAGCGTGTTTAAATCGAACTTTCAAACACGTGCGTTTTTAAAGTTACCATGGCAACATCAACAACTCGAGAAACGAAGTCTAAATGACAATTTTTTTCATCATTGATCTGACAGGAGTACTTTGTAACGTCAAAACCTTCATTCGAACAATATTTAACAATTTCAATTTTATAAATGAAAATGGAAAGTACAGTTGGTATTGTTTGAGATATTAACATTTCGATTTTTTCAAATCGGAGGAAATGGTATTTAAATTAATACTGTTAACATTTTTAGAACTCAATGAGGTTGAACTTCCATCAAAATGCAAATTAGTTGATGTTTTCCTCATTTCCATGACAACGCATTTCAACCATTTTACATTATTAGTTCTTATTTCCATCTCTTGTTGTTGAAGTAGTTATAGATACTAGTATTTATAATTTCAAAGTGCACCAATAAAAAAAATAGCGTAAAGTATTCGTTGATAACTGGTCTCTAAACACTCTATTTCGACAAATCGCGCGTGTTTTGAAGACCTTAATATCCACTTATACTTTAATATACTATTTATCTATCTTAATAGGCTAGTGTCAATAATTTTAAGAAAAAAATGATAGCAGGTACATACCAGCTATATTAAGTGGAAAAAACGATATAAAGTGGACTGGGGATGGTGTTAAAGGTCTGAAAACAGTTTTATAAGATCATCTGTACATTTTTTGTGTAAACATAACGTCAAATTTTTGAGACAATGATGGAAACGGCTTTTTTAGTTTTAAATTTCTGCCCAAGAAAATCATCCCGAGTTCATGAGAATACCTGTCTTTTGGTTGGCTTTGTATTTTTGCTTCTTCAAGTGAAAAATATAAATTGTTCAAATTAAAAATTTGTTCCATCCACTTTGATTGAGCTTAGATATTCCAGATTTTAAGCATCTATTTAAATTGCTTTTCATTTAAGTAAAATTTTGGTATGTATTACCACTAGACATTGGAGTAAGTAAAAATTTTCTGTTTTCAATTCAATAATCATTCAACAAAAACAATAATTTCAATTTCAAGGTTACGGAATAAAGTTGATTTGAAGTGAATTTTTTATTCAACAGCTTCACTTAGAATGGTTCTAGCGAAAGTACATGAAATTAGATAATGGGTTTGGTGAAAGTACAATGATTTTCACAATAAACATTTGATTTATCAATTAGAACCGGTTTAAATGATACAGACACCTACTCTGAGTAATATGAAATAATTATTTTTGCTTAGATCAAATCTCGTCTACAAAAGGAGAGACTAAGAATCCACGAAGAAAATCTAAAGCTACAAGAACAACTCAACACCGCCATAAAAATACAACAAAAGCTCAAATATCATGCAGCTGCAGTAGGATCCAAGAAGAAGCTGACCCAGATAAATCCTCATCATCTTCTAACTCCCCTTGTACCTCCACCACTACCAGCAACAACAAATCAGTTTCCACAATCCCAATTTGCAAAACCCGTGGATTCTACCCTTTTGACTCAGAACGCTGCAAACTCAGTTTCTGGAGAATTTGCTGAGCCACCTCCGAATTACGTTCAGCCAGAAAAGAATTTCGTGAAACCGTCCAAGAGTTATGGGGAACAGCTTCAGCCATCGAAAATTTCGGAGTCTTATCCTGCAGTCGCTGGAACTGGTTTGCCGGGAGATACAGTACAAGCTATTCAAAGTGAGTATTTATAAACATAATAACTTGAGCTTCCTCCTGAATATTTTTCCATTAAAACTAATTTCTGCTTCCATTTTTATTTTTAATTTAGCTTCCAATGAAGAAAATTTGTACCTAATTCAGTTTTCTTCCACAGCTCATGATCAAAATAAATTTATTTTATCTCAGTTACACCCTGTATAGAATAAACAAAATACTGCCAGAGGTACATTTACTCTCCTGAGTTGATTGCATATAATTATTAATAGTCGCCTCTCAACTTTTGTGCTAGTGAAAAGGTCACCATTTATATGACAGTTATTTCAATTGATTTGGAGAAATTTGTTTAAGATGATAAAAGAATTTCTATAGAACCATATACATGGAATTATAATAAAATGTATGCAAATTAACGATGTTCTTGAAAATGGTGTGACCTTGAAACCGTTTTAAAGTTTATTCATAATAGTCCAGGGCATTTAGAACAAAACCACCTGAATAGAGGAAATTTTGGAGCACATTTTTCTGCATTGTGTTCGGGAAGGTCCCAGAAAAGACTATGGGTTAACACTTTTTTGAAAAACGCTTTCCGGGTCGGAAAATGCATTTTCCAATTTCATCATCACTTGCGCCATTATGGGAACGATTGGAAACTCGGAAAAATCGCTCGGAAATCGTTACTCGGGCATTAGAATTACCCGGAGGTGCACGGAGGTGGCTTTGTGGGGGAGCGCGAGGGGTGAATTGGGGGAGGAATGGCAGCGTGCATGAAAATCGCTTCAAGCTCGTTACTCGAGGGTTTTCGGAAATACTGAATTCAATTCTGGCATCGGAATTACCCGGGGGCGTTCAGATGCGCCTCTGCAGGGGTATCCGGGGGTCATTCTGGGGGAAAAATGCATAGACCATGGAAAGTTCTCCAAACTCGTTACTTGGCATCCCCGGAAACCCCCGACTAAAAAATTTGGAGCGCTGCCAATGAATGATGCAATTTTTCCCCCAGAATGACTCCCACATTTTTTCCAGTCTTTTCTGGGACCTTCCTGAGCAGTACAATGTAGAAAACCGCATCTCGATATCTGTTGTACTTCAAAATTTCCTCTATTTTTCCTTAATGCCTGGACTATAAATACTTCAGAGAAATAATAAATCTTCCTGGCCTTTGCAAAACCAATACAGGATTAACCATATAAGTAATATTAGAATATTATCATGAACATTTTTTTTCATTTTTGTGTCGGCAATGATAAACTAAAAGCAATTTATTAAGGCTTTATAGTAAAAGGATTGAAAACACTGATTTTTTTTGGTCAGCTTTGCTTTAGTTTACATAAATAATTTTGTTTGAATCCTTTATTCTGATGACAAAATATGTATAGAACTATCTACTCTAACAGCTAGTGGATTTTCTGGAAAGTTTCTATGATATTTGGAACACAACCACTATACGAGGATACGAGCACTGAGTGTTGGACCAGTTCGTAGTAGTACCACAGTATAGAAACGAACCAGTAGTATAACTTTTATAAATTTCATTCATAAATTACCAGAGCTTTTGATGACCTTGAACGTATCGCTTTACGATTCATTTCACCATAGGCGTAGGTGGCATAAGTTTTAAAATGACTTGAACGTGTTAAATGTTTTTTCTTAAATATTGTAAAACAGTACACTGATAAGTGAATAAAACAATAGTCTTATACAAAATATTTACTGATTTTTCCATATTACAATTTTCATTTTGTTATGATTTTTAAAATTTTTATTGACAAATTTTAATGTGTAATATAGTCGTACCCTGAAGAAAAGTTTTATTAAATATTTTATTGGAAAATTAACACAAGGATGTACAAACTCTGCTGTTTGACTAATATTTATAAGAGATTCAACAATATTATATTCCGTAGCAACTTTCTCAAAATTCATTTGGAATAATGTTTCTAATAATGAGATGTATTGTACAACATTTTCATGCGGCATATTCAAGTTTCCAAAAGTATACTTATTCGTATTTTCATAAGCTCTAAGGTAACAGTATAAAGTATTTTTGGCATCAAGTCAGGCCTAACGCATGCTTCGAGCCAAACTTTAGCTCTGAAACAAAAACAACAAATTAAATCAATGCATGAAACTAATGCTCAAAAATGTGATAATAATATGAAGATCAAGTAATAAAGTATTATACTTTTCGTATGAAAATACAAACAGTTTCTCACCTTATTTCTGAATCCTTTGGAAAACGGTAAAATTTTCCATCACAATCATAATATTTATTGATACATCCACGAACTACACACACACACTACCCGTTTTCTTCTTTTCAATGGTATCCATTGCAAAAAATGTTTATAAACTATAAAAATAATACCGAAAAGCCGTAAAAATAAGCTGTGATAAATAATTTTATTCGCAAATTCACCACTTGCACTTTGGTTGGATCGCAGCACAGCACTGGCCGCCGGATGAGATACTCATCCGAACGACGTTGTAGGTCACAGAGAGCTCGGCAGTGTGATGTCACGAGATAACATACTGGTTCGTTCCTATACTGTGGTAGTACTAGTGCAAGGATAATGATATTCGGTATATATCTTTTTTATCATTACTTGAAAATATTTGAATACAAGCACCTTTGGAAATTTTGTTTCAACTGTTGCCACTGAACTAATTTTTCATTTATCTGGATTGGTATAATTTTGTTGTTTTCTCTATAAGTAATAATTTCTAACGGAATTTTTTTATATTATAAGGCAATTATCAATCCTATCTTTTTGCATCTAAGATCAATTAATATGTAATAATAGTATACATAAAACAAAGTAAATTACGCGTTTAAAAATAATGTTTCAGATTGCTGACGGTATGTAATTTAAAAACAGATCATGGGTAGATAAAAATGTACGCAATTATTTATAAGAAGTACATTTTCTTTTAGTTTCTTTTGGATTCCAGTGAAAAAACGTTGAAAACTCAACTAACTCAACCACATCTTTGATTGTTTTTATTCCTTATTTTTTCGTTAGACCGCAACTAGAAACAAATATTGATTCAAATTTAAAATCAACAACATATTAGCGGAACGTATAGTGTTAACCACAGTATAGGAACGAACCAGTAGTATTACTATTATTAATTTCATTCATAAATTGCCAGAGCTTTTGATGACCTTGAACGGATCGCTTCACGATTCATTTTACTTTTCCATAGGCGTAGGCTGCATAAGTTTTAAAATGACTTGAACGTGTTAAATGTTTTTTCCTAAATATTGTAGAACAGTACACTGATGAGTGAATAAAGCAATAGTCTCATTCAAAATATTTATTGGTTTACACACACACTACCCGTTTTCTTCTTTTTAATTGTATCCATCGCAAAAAATGCTTATAAACTATAAAAAAAATGTTTGTTTGTCCTAAATGCCGTGAAAATATAAGCACTATAATAAGTAATGTTATTCGCAAATTCACCACTTGCACTTTGGTTGGATCGCCAGTGCTGCCGCCGGATGAGATACTCATCCGAACGACGTGACGTGTCTCGGGAGTGTGACGTCACGAGATAACATACTGGCTCGTTCGTTCCTATACTGTGGTGTTAACTATCGTGGAGCTAAAAGCGAGGTCACAACATTTAGTTCAAATTAATTATACCAAGTAGGAAAGGTTGAAAAAGAGGTGTTCATTAGAGGATCGTCAAAATATGAGGCAAATCTGAAAAGCAAATCTGGGAAAGCTGTTGAAGACGTTATAGGTGCACTTACAGTTTGGTAAGTGTATCTGAAGCTACGGGGCATCGGTAAGAAGCGAGGAAACATGGCGCATATCTCTCATAAACGACAAATGGCGTACGGTACCTATTTTACCAAGTAAAATTGAAAATACAAAGTTCACTGACAATACCAACGCCACTGGATAAATCAATATCAATCAATTGAGGAAGAGAGAGAGAAGAACACACGCACGCGCTTGCCAATAAGAAGTCAGCTTTCGATAAAAGCACCAATTATGTAATTCAGAGGGTGTGGTAATTATGGTTTTCGTACAACGCTGCCAGAGCTTGAAGAAGCCCATAACAAATTTGAAAAAGTGCTCATCTTTTGATTTTCATGAATTGAAAAAATAATGCTCATAGAAAAAATCCAAGTAAACAAGCACATTGAAGAATGAAGGTTCAATCATATTGTTAATATTGTTAATAATAAAAAGTCCCTTTTCTAATTATTATTACTACATATTTAGCACTTTAGCTTTCTCATAGTTAAACGTGGCAATATCGACTACATTCCTTTCACGGCTTCAGAAAAACTTGCCAAAGTATACTAGAAAATAGAATCTAGATTCAGAGGACTACAATAGATTTAGATAGGTAGTGAACGAATAGACCAATCAGCAGCCTCATTAAATCTTATTTTGTTTTATGTACTTTCGTTTCTCACACCACTTTTTCACTTTTTGGTCAATAATGGGAAGGAAAGGGATTTAAATTCTATTTTATTACTTTAAATTATTGTTTTAAAACATACTAGTGTGTTATTTGGGGTAATTTTCTTTGTCTTCATGACATTTTTATCTTTAGTGTAACCAAATCCATCTCCCTAAATTGAAATCTAAACATTTATATCAGATCATGCTTATTTTATTTTTTTCAACAGGTTTAATAAATAAAAAAGTGGGACAAAATGAAAAAAGAATCTACCAAGTGTATCCAACTAATCAGAACACCGATATCAATAGCTTGAAAGCATTTCCAAGTAAACCAGCAGTACCTACTCAAACATCTGTAGCAGCCAACAGAAAGTCGGATCGCATAACTCCCGAGGAAGAATTTTATAAAGCAGCTTCAATTACTTATGACGCTTTCTACTCACCCATTCTAGAAAAGATAGATGCCATCTTGAACGGAATAAGCTTCTACGAAGAACCTTGTAAAGAAAGACTTATTTGTAGTATGTACAAGAAGCCTGAAAAGTTTAGTCCGCATAGTAACTTGATTTCGGCGGAGCTTAGCAGGTGAGTTGAATAACATTTGATATTCCATAAATGGGTAAATTTGGACTGAAAATGGAAGCTTCTAGACCTTTTTGACCAATTTAGATTATTTTTTCCGGTGTACCTGTACGTTATACAGATTTGTTAGTCCTTTTGGTCCTTATTACACTTTTAATTGCGATCATTCTTACTTAAACTAATTAGAAAGTCAAACGAAGAGTTATTTTAAAAGTAAGTAGATCCTATCAATATTTGACTTCAATTACCATTCAAAATACTTCTATCACTTTCACCAGATAATTATTGTTCATTACTATTTTCACAATTTTTTGATGAAAACAATGTCAAATTAACGAGCATAAAATGTGAGCAGATTAAGGTATCACATTCAGTTTGGTAAATATTGGTTCGAAGAAGAATGAAAAATCCCGTTTGTTCTACTACTGCAACCTTATAGCCACTATTGATGCAATAAATATTTTGAAATGGGAATAAAATTTTAAGTATTCGTTAAAACTCAATCGTATTACAAAACAAGCAAGTCCTTCCCAGTAATTATTTATGTATACACAAAGATTCAACGCAGAAAACATTTTTTATTACTTGAGGAATTTCAAGACTGCAGCTATATGTATATATGTATGTATATGTATATTATACAGTATGTACATTGTGGTTACTACTGAAATGACACTCAATGAACGGTGATAGCGTAGTAATTTTCCTATTAATTCACTATATTCGTTTTTAAATGTTTAAATAAACTCACAAATAGAATTCCATTGTTAGTTTGTGATTAAATTTTAAAATAACGGTTAATTTGGTTTAATAAATGGGCTAGTCCATCGCTGGAGGTTGAAAAAAACAATTTCTCCTGCATATCAGTACGTGGAGCTAAAAGAAGAAGAACAGTAGGTGACCAGGACATTCTTTTTTGTTTTCGTCTGTACTGCATGGTCAGGGCGAGTGTAGAATACAGTGTTGATATATTATACAGTATGCGAAAACTCTTTCGAGTCCATTCCATTTAAACAAGTACGACAAGGAAAATATGAGAAAAACTGCTTGAAAGAGAGAGAATAATAGTTGTGGGCGTATCTAGTTCATCAGAGGCTGGAAGAATGACGAGAGCTGAATGGATGAACCTCGGATGAACTAGATACGCCCACAATTATTCTTCTCTCTTTCAAGCAGTTTTTCTCATATTTTCCTTGTCGTACTTGTTTAAATGGAATGGACTCGAAAGAGTTTTCGCATACTGTATCTATTGATACATGTAGAAAGTTTTTTACATTTGGTTTTATTTGATTTGGGCTTAATATTGTATTGTTTGTCTTTAATAATTTGCTAGCAATTGAAACCTTGTTTTTAATAAATTTTGATCATTTAAAAGCTTGAAAGTAGGTATTATTCTTCGTTTAGTATAATGAAAGAATATATCAGATTATTCTGGGGGTCGATCACCTCTATCTAAGTCCAGCATATCTAGTCTTCTGATGAAGCCCACTATCTTAAGGGCTAGCTTTTTTTGTGTTTTTGAAGCGGCTTTGATGCAGGGAGCACTGCAGCCTATAGGCTTATTGTACTCTACTCCCATATTTAGTCCACCCATCCAGTTAGCCCCGTGCCTTCGAGTAGACGATATAGGTCCATTGGATGTATACCATATACTTCAGGTGGCACATTGGCTTCTCCGAAGATTGTTTTTCTCCTCGAGTCCAGTGCCTCACAGTCAGATAGGATATGGGTTACGGTCTCGGTCTCCATGCCATAAAGTTTGCAGCTGAGGTCCCCGTTATATAACCCTATTTCATGAAGGTGATTTTTTGCCGGTGTATGACCCGTTAGATAACCTGTAATAATTCTTAGCTTATTCCTACTGATATTCAGTTCTTCGGCCCGTTTTACACATGTGTCACCTATGAAGGTTTTACTGTGTACCTGCTTTGGAGTGTTCCTCCACTGGAGTCTATGTTGGCTTTGTATCCATTTTTGTATTTGCCCTCGGACTACCTTCTTTGTGGTTGAGAGTTCATCAGCTTGTTCATTTCCGGAACCGGCACCCACACTAATCTCACTTTAATGTGGTCTGCTATTTTATTTAGTTCTTTCTGGCATTCATGTCATACCTCTTCACCAACATGGTTTTGTTCGAGGTCGCTCTACCATGTCCAATCTTCTTCACTGTGTTAATGACTAGACAAAAGCTTTAGACAACAAAGATCCGATTGACGTCATTTATTTAGACTTCTCCAAGGCATTCGACAAAGTCCCAAAAAGGAAGACTTTTATATAAATTAGATCACTTTGGCATACGGGGTAGCCTGAATTTATGGATCTCCAATTTTTTATCGGACAGGATTTTTAAAGTCAGTGTCGGCCGAGAGTTCTCCAATGACAGGTCAGTTTCTAGTGGTGTTCCACAGGGTTCCGTCCTTGGCCCATTGCTGTTTGTTGTTTACGCAAGCGATCTTCAAATATTGGTCTCAAACTCAGTTTCGTCTTATGCCGATGACACAAAAATATTTGCCAACCCTTTAAGAGACCATCTCACCCTCCAAAACGACCTACACACTATACAGCGGTGGTGTTTGGACTGGTTGCTTCCCCTGAACATTAATAAATGTAATGTACTCCACATTGGCAAGACCAATCCCAATTTATCATACAACTTAAATGGGCAGTTACTAAATACGGGTACCAGCCATGATGACCTAGGCATCTTAGTGAACTCAAATTTATCGTGGAGTGAACATGTTGTGTCCGTTTGCAACTGCGCGAAATCCAGACTCTATCTGATACAAAAATCGTTCTCTAGAGTGTCACTTGAAACTTACTGTAAACTGTACAAATGTTACGTGCGTCCTATTTTAGAATATGCGGGTCCTGTGTGGTATCCTGATCTTATTCGCGACCAAGTTTTATTGGAAAACGTGCAAAGGAGGGCTACTAGACTTGCATTCGGTCGCGTAAGGCCTTCCTATGAGGAGCGACTGACTGGGGCGAATCTCAAGACCGTCGACTTCGGGGAGACTTGATATTATGTTATAAAATCATTAAGCACAACTTTGGTGATCTTCAATCTATGTTTCTATTCAACACTGATCTTAGACTGAGAGGTCACCCATTTAAACTTAAGAAGGAGTCCTTTAGATCCCGAGTAAGACAGCACTTTCTACCGAACGGAGTGTTTGATGTCTGGAACAATCTTCCTGATGAAGTTGTTGACGCACCATCAGTTAACGCATTTAAGAACAGGATTGATAGACCTCCATTCAATAGCTAATAGTGCGCATTGTTGCATTTATTATTTATCTGAATTTGTTTTATTTATATCTTTTTTCGCTGTATAGTTGTTGCGGTTATTCTTGAAAACTACGATTTTGTTAATTATTGTTAAATTGTCATTTATTATGTTTATAGGCGTTCAAGCACTTATTTATGTTCTCAGATCATGGACTTCATGGGATTCTTACCTCAGCCCTTATTTCTATTGTAATAATAATAATAATAATAATTCTTCTACCAGTCTGGATGTTACCTCACGGCTGTTTAAAGCCGCAAGGGCTGCCTGGCTGTCAGTTAGTATGTTTATCCTATGAGTGTCAGTCCTATGCTTGTTAATTCTTACACATTCTAAGATAGCATAAATCTCTGCTTGAAATACAGAGGTATGTTCTCCTAGTGAGAAGGAGCATCTTGTGTTTCTCATTCCACTATACACCCCTGCTCCTGTCCCTTCCACAATCTGTAACCCGTCTGTGTACCAGGTCTCTCCTCGGGGAAACTTCAGTTTGCTTGGGTCTTGTCAGTCCTTTCTGTGAGGTATTTCTACCTCATATTTGGCCCTGGGGAGAATTTTAGTGGCCATATAGTCTTTTTTCATATCTAAAATGGCTCCACTTAATTTGTTTATATTGAACATGATCCCTTTTCGCCGCTACTGGTTAAAAGCTTTCTTAATAGTTATACATTTCAATATATTTTTTATTAATGAATTCGCTGTTCAAACTTCCACTATTCATTTGAATTATAATGTTTATTTAATACTAAAACCTGAAACTATTTGGTATTCTGAGATTTAATTTTTAAAATTTTAACATCTATAATTTGTGGTGTCCCACTTTCACCTAATTTAAAAATTGACATATAATAAAATTTAATTTAGAAATTTGATTATTTTTTATAGAGCCCACTTTCCCAAAAACATGAATTTGTTAATAACACTAATAAAATAACCAATATACAATACATCATCATGAATCTCAAGCATACTTCTCTGCATATTAATGTTTAAATGTCACGTTTATATTCAGATTATTTTATTGGTACTTTATCTAATTTCCTCAGCAAAGTGTGACGTGTTTCTTCACTTCCCTTAGGTTCTTACCAACTAGGCACGTCACTTTGGCCACCCTCGATGCGAAATCTTTAAAATAGATGCTCGGGCGCCAGATTTTTTACGTGGTTTGCTCCACGGCCCCTTGACTCTTAGCGTCAAGAGTTCCAGATAGCCTCAGATGGAGGTTACGGAAAATTCCAGGGGTCTCGTTGAATTCAACACTTCTAAAACTTTAAATCCTTAGACGGCTATATTGTTACGGAGTATTAAGAAAACACAGATTATGTCGGTTCGTATATTACAGGATGGACTCAGTATATACAGGGAAAAAAATTACATTCAAATAATAAAATGGTGAATTAAGTATTTCAGCGGCATCAATCAAAATTAATATGTATAGAGTGCAAGTGTTACAAAACCATATATTATTATTATTATTATGCACCATGCAAAACTTTATCAGTATTACGCATATAAGCAACGGTACAATAAACTAGGTGTGAGCAAGCTAGTATAGTTACTTAAAATCGGTCAAAGCAGTGCAAGCAGTTTTTAATACATTTTGAAGCGGATTTGAAGTCAGAAAAATAACAGGAATATGGGGGAAGAAATACTACCAAACCAATTTATATTAACAAAAAAATTGTTGATTTAATATGTAATAAAACTAATTTCCAACTCTCGTTGAACTGGAAGGATATAGAGAAGGAAAGAATAAAAAAATATGAACTCAATACTACAACCGGCTGAAAGTTGGACAGCTTGTGGCAACGGCCTCTTACCTGTCCCACAATCAGTTTTAGAATTTGCAAATTATCGTTCAAAATTGAATAATATAAATTTGGTTCGAAGATAGGACTACGGGTACCCAAATACTTGTTTGGAAATCTTATCAATTCGTTAACTAACTAAATACTTGAAAGGAAAAAAAAAACAATTCAACAGGAACTCAAACAAAGTTACAACCGGCTGAAAGTTGGGCAGCTTGTGGCAACAGCCTCTTCTCTGCCCCACATTCAGTTTTAAATATGAAATTTCGATAAACTAAACTATATAACCAGGGAAATGATTTAATAAAACAAAAATTATACGCGACTGAAAGTTGGACAGCTTGTGGCAACGGCCTCTTCTCTGACCCACGATCAGTTTTTTTTTAATTTCAAAATTTCGGAACACTAAGTTATATGGTAAAGAAAATTATTGAGAAAATGAAAATTACTCGCGGCTGAAAGTTGGACAGCTTGTGGCAACGGCCTCTTCTCTGCCCCACGATCAGTTTTTAAATTTCAAAGTTTCGGAACACTAAGCTATATATAGTAAAGAAAATTATTTGAGAAAATGAAAATTACTCGCGACTGAAAGTTGGACAGCTTGTGGCAACGGCCTCTTCTCTGCCCCACGATCAGTTTTTTTAAATTTCAAAGTTTCGGAACGCTAAGCTATATAGTAAAGAAAATTATTTGAGAAAATGAAAATTACACCCGGCTGAAAGTTGGACAGCTTGTGGCAACGGCCTCTTATCTGCCCCACGATCAGTTTTGGATTTCAAAGTTTCGGTCAAAATTTATAATGTATTCAGGTAATTTGGGATAGGACAACAGGTATGAAAGTTTAAATCCAAAAATAAAATTCAATATTGAATATAAATGGTATCGTGTATTAAGCGTTCAACTAATACTCAAAAAAAATATGTTTACTAAAAGGAAGCACTGATAAAAAGCTTGCAAACAAGTAATAATTATTGTCAATAAAAAAAAATATCTCAAAATAAGTCGATACTAAATTTTCAACAATTCAAAACTTTACACGGATAGCGGAAATCAATTTTTGTATGGTAAACGGAACAAAATACTGTACCCTATAATTTAATACTACCGATTTCTTTTCTTACCTACTCCAAAAATTTCGGACGGTCGGCTACTAAACGTTTCTGAAACTTAAAATATTTACTAAATTAATTAAACCGGCAAAAGAAAAAACTTAACCAAAATCGGTATTCAACACACAGCAGATCAATAAATATCACCAGAAGTCTTCGCAGAAGAAGAAGAGCAAGAGCCCCAAAAATGATCGAGTTTTGAAATTTATATTTTCCATTCTCACCTACAATTTTTGGCATTATCGGTGATACTAATTAACTTACAACAAAAAGTTTCAACTGTACTGAATGGCTTTCGTTTTAAATAAAATACTTTATATACCGGACGCCCTCTCGTCATGAAATTTTTGGAGCATCGCAATTAATAAACTTTATTTTTTTAAAAGTAAATATGTGTATCCTAAATTACCAAAACTAATAAATAATTAGGCAAAACTAAAACGGTATCAGAAATTGAAGTCGAGGATGAAGTAACGAGTTATATATAAAACTTTAAACTCAAAACTAATAGAAAACTAAATAAAATAAATTCAACATTGGTCCAGAAAAATAACTCGTTACAAAAGTCTCGAACTTAAAAATCAATTTCCAATATTTTTCGTACTTCACGTATAACTCTTTGAATATATTGACTTAGTCATTCCAAAAAAGCACCTAGAACAGGGTCTAGAACCCAAAAAATAATATTACAGCATGTAAACGTTGTTTTCTTTATTTTTTCAGAGATCAAAAGGAACTACAGAAGCCCAAAGCAACCAACGCTGCAGTAATACGCTTTTACAAATACGTTCAAGCAGCAAGAGACGGTCAAGATCAGAAGGACTGCGTCAGACTCTACCCGACTTGTGCAATTAACACAGAAATATAATTAATTCATTCAAAGAATAGCTATTTATATTACAATGGAGGAGAGTGCCGCTTCTCCTGCAGAATGTAGTTTCAAGGGAGGAAGATGCACTTTACTCCTGTGTAATACATACAATTTTTGCTCATATTATTTATTTGGTTCCTTTAGCCTTATATTCTAAATATTGTTTCACATAACTGTCTTTAGATTTTTGTGGTAATAAGGTTAATGAATATTAGGTGGTGTATTTGTAAATTAAAAATCTCTCACCATTTCTCTAAAAGTAAATAAAGTTTAATAAACGTAACAACTTTGCACTCCAAAAGTCAGTCGCATTGCTTACTGTCAGTGAGCCACAACCTACTATGTTAGTTTTATTCGTAGGTCAAAAAACGTATCTTAGAATTTTGGAGTAGAAATTTTTTTAAGGCGCGTCCTCACTATACAGCCAATTGGCAAAGCCAGCGACTGTAAAAACCTCTACATGTGTGTTGGCATTCATAATGGGATACTAGGTACCTTTTCTGTGTGTAACTCATTGTTCGTCGGTGCTTATAGCTCGAATAGGTAACTTATAGTTCATGGTAAAACTATGAATTTTGAATATTCGATATGAAAAGCAGTTTTTTGTTTGAATAATATTGTCAATGTTCAGTGGAACAATTGCAGTTTATTCAATCCTAATTCAAAATAATTTCAGCTAATAGTCTCCAAAGGATTGGAAGAGATTTTGTTTGTTTCCGTGTAAATATTTTCAGTCATTTGTGTTTAATTATGTATAAGTCGTTATTTAAATTATTTAGAATGTAGTTAAGAAGGTTTATATTACTTTTTGTGTCGATTACAAGAGCCTCCTCTTTGTTATCATAATTAATTTGAAATTCAGCTCTTGCTATCGACATGTCTTAGGTGAGTTATATAGATCTGAGGGATACGGTTTTGGGAATTTTTCCATATATAATAAAAATTAAAGTTAATTAATCTAAGAAAATTATTGTTGTTTGAACACAGCTTCATCAATGTACTGTTTTTTATAATGTTCAGGCTTGCAATAATCAAGAGATCTGAAAC
>CAJUYH010002485.1:19835-38933 GCA_910591685.1 Galerucella tenella
GGTGTTTTTTCTACATGTTTTCTTGCGTCTGGTCAAACCTAAATTAGTTGAGGTACAATAAGTGCCATTCCTCGCATATCAATAATTAGGTGTTTGTGTAATTAATTATTTGTATTTTTTTAGGAAAAATAACAAGTCAACAATTTTATTGCTGTATACAGGGTGGATAGACCGTAACTATTATCAGAAGTTAACTTATTGTGAAACTCTCGTACATAAAAATTCATTATTTAAAATAAATTTAGTCACAGTCTTAGCATTCTGGACAGTATTTTGTACTGTGAAGGTTGCGTGAATGCAATTTTTCAAAACCCATAACAGATTTTTTTAATTTGTCATTAGTTGGTTTAAATGTTGATGTAGATAGATGACAACGGTTGTGTAGACATCCTGTATATAATTAATATATCGTAAACTGAAGCAATTTCATGTGAATTGAAAATAAAAAGATATTTGGGTTGAAATATTTTAGTATTTATGTTTAAATATGACTGGGTATTGTTCTTATTTATTTATTATAAGTTATTTATTATTAAATTATTTATTTATTTAATGGAGAATATGTTTGTTTTAAATAAATGTGATACTTATCTTTAGTAAAAACTAAATGAAAAACAATGATTGTTTTTTTATTTAGTGAACCTTTGTATAATTCAATCCCTCTTCCTTTGTTAATCCCTTAACGAGAAAACATATTCTGTATTTTCAACACCAAAAAGACGGTAAAGAACGTTTCACAATATTTTCTTGACTCGGAATCTAGCCAAGAGGATTTAGTGATGAAAGTATATAAATTTCTACTTGTACAGTATTACACAGTAACATATTCAGATACCAAGACATAAATTAAATTTATTTTGTGAAAAAGTTTAGTAATAGCCACATTTCAAACATGTGTAGCTCTATACAGGATACCTGCGAAAAAGTGGAAGGAATCAAAATTACATTTTCTATACAATAACTGATATGAAATTGAAATAAAATAAAAAAGGAGCAAAGTATAGTACATGAATTATGACAAAATAAAACAAAAAAGCTGACAGTATTACTGTGTGGCCCGTATTTTTAGCGATAGTAACACAAATGTATTCTTTTTCGATATTGAACGCTGCTTAAACTTGTAAAGGATCAGGTTATTTGTACGATTTTTCAAAAAGTCATTTTTTAAAAAATACTGTTGAACTTCCACTTCCCTAAGTCTTACTCTTCCTAACTTAATACTAAGCTGAGTCCAATATACAGATCGCGATAAGTATATTTGAGCCATACGATTTACACAAGTACAACAAGGAAAATATGAGCAAAACTACTTGAAAGAGAGAGAAGAATAATTGTTCGCAGCCAGCTGTTGCCAAATGTATTTATTTGTAAAATTTTGTAAAAAAAAATTTGTAAAATTTTTGTCGGCAACAATGTTAAATACCAATAATTGTTAAGTCGAAAGCAGTGTATAGTTATTATTTATTGCATATTTGCACTTAGTGCTACATGTGACCCATTGTACATCCTCCCGAGGAGTTGTCCTCCTAGGTCATTGTCCATCCTGTCCTTCTCAGGAAGGTGGACAGGTCACTAGGAGACATCTCCTTTATATCGGCAGGTGTAGGCCAAGACTCACCGAACATACACTCTCTTATTGACGATAACTCCGGACACTCGCATAAGACATGCCTGACAGTTTCATCTTTCTGTTCACACATCCTGCATAGAGGTGTGTCCACTAGCCCCATAGTATGGAGGTGTTTCCTTAGTTGAGACTGACCAGTCAGAAATCCTACTGTTAAACGTTGGTTTTTCCTGGTCATCGCCAAATATTTCTTCGGCGCCAGCTTCCCAGGGTCGCCCAGGGTGATCCTGACAAGACTGCTTCCTTTGATCCCATCCCATCTCTTGAGGGATTGAGCATGGGTGTAACGTTTGGCTAGTTCCGCAATTGTCGAAGTCGTTATGCCGTAGGTGTCACTGGGTCCTAGAATTTTTAGTCCAGCGGCTTCCCTGGCTAAAGAATCAGCAATGCGATTCCCTTTACTCCTGTCGTGCCCTTTTACCTACCTCAGGATAATATTGTTATCTGCCGAGGCGTCAGCTAAATCTTGGTGGCACTCTAGTACTAGCCTCGATATAACACGTTGTCTGTTCAAGGCTAATAGGGCTTGTCTACTATCAGTGCAGATTATTATGTTTTTGCCAGAAATTCCTCTTCTGGTTAGTTATTTTGTGGCAATTGAGATACCAGTTTTGTTTGAACCACGCTGGTATTGTTTCCTATTCCCCACTTAATCTTTAGGCTTAGTGCTCTCGAGTAAACTCCACATCCTGAGCCTTCTTTCATTTTTGAACCATCTGTATATATGCGTATTGCATTTGCAGCATCTGGCTCTGTGTTCTGTTTCATTTGAATTTTGTAGGGTTTGTTAAACAAAAACCTGGGTTCAATTGCATCGTTGGCTGCCTGCAGCAGAGGTAGCGCAGTGAGCGCTTCCTGCCATAGGCTTAACCTCAATTGGCCCACTCCTACTTCGGGATTTACACCAGCCGTGCGCAATCGTATCATGGCCATTAACGCAACCTCCTTGACGTGCAGGTCCAGAGGGGTCAGACCAGTAATTAGTTCCATTGCTGCGGTTGGTGTTATTCTCATGGCTCCTGTGATGTTTAAACAAGCCATTCGCTGTATTTGATATAATTTTTGGATGGCCGTTGCTTGTAGAACCTTCGGTCCCCATGCAATTGCTCCATACGTTAACATGGGTCATGTAGATCCAGGTGACCACACGGGGTGACAGACCCCATGTGCGTCCCACTGTCCTCCGATACTGCTCATATATGCTCTTTTTGCTCTGCTGTGTAGATGAGAGTTCCATGTTAGTTTCCTGTCGAGGGTAATACCAAGGTATTTCACCTCTTCCGAAAAGTTTAGTTTGCTTTTGGAGATTTCGGGAGGTTTCAAACCCACTATATTATTTTATTCTTATCTGTGTTGATCTCACTTAGTTTTCAAAAGTCAATTTCTCCCAATAAATACGGCGTTATCCCGTATTAAAAGTTAAATGCAAAATAAGATTCCTTAGAAAGTATCGAACATTTTAAACTGGCAACGTTGCTTTCATATCAGATTGGTAGCTGGAACTGAAAACACACCCAACGCTGACTGCGAACAATTATAGGCTTTTGTTTTTCCAGTTGTACTGTTTAAGTGAAGACACTGGGTATCCTCATCAGGCTCAACAGTTTTCTCATAAATCCTTTCTGGAGAAAAACTCTCTAGGGCGATCTACTCTGAATTTACATATCCAATGAATCAGTGGTTCACATTTCAAAATAATATGGGGCTGTTTCCTCCTCTTTCAAGTACAATTGATAGATATGTTACTTGATATACAGATCACGTAATTTCTTATGGAACCTTCCTGGATTACACAAGTACGACAAGGAAAATATGAGAAAAACAGCTTGAAAGAGAGAGAAAGTATAACTGTTCGCGCGCATCGGAGGCGTGCACTCAGGTCTAGGGGATGGCCGAATGTTGATTGTCCTTTACAGAGAGAAAGAGAATTCACTAGTAGGTGGTATTCAGAACTTGAAAGAGAGATGAAGTGTAACTGTGCGCGCGCATCGGAGGCGTGTACCCAGGTCTAGGGGATGGCCGAATGTTTATTGTCCGTTCTGAATACCACCTACTAGTGAATTCTCTTTCTCTCTGTAAAGGACAATCAAAATTCGACCATCCCCTAGACCTGTGTACACGCCTCCGATGCGCGCACACTGTTATACTTTCTCTCTCTTTCAAGGTGTTTTTCTCATATTTTCCTTGTCGTACTTGTGTAATCCAGGAAGGTTCTATAAGAAATTACGTGATCTGTACATATGTGCCCATTCGTGAGCATAAGAATATTTCGACCTCTATACCCCCCTTCAAATGTTTATTTCTCCAAAATATGCATAAACCTTGCTCCTAGGTTTAGCACCATGATTTCCAGCTCCTGTCAGTTTTGGATCCGTCACAGTGCTACCTGTATTCCATCTTCTAGGTCTAGCTGGACGTAGTTTACCGATTTTTATAATTTCAGACAACATTATTTTTTCTTCAAAAGTTATTCTTCCATACTATGGTGAGGAAATATATTCTTTAGCAATGAAACTGGTATAGTATTACTGGTTATCAATATATCCTCGTTTGTCCTGTTAGGATTCACTTAATAGAGACCAAGACCAAAAGTGTTCAGAAAAAATCTTCATAGAAATAGTGAATACACAACAGAAAGACATTCTGTGTGTTCAGTCACCTTTAAACGCACAGTTGTTTTTAGATTAGATTAGATTTTATGAGGTGGCTTTTGGCCTATTCCACTGCGACCTTTTCAGATCTATTGTGATCCTCTAAACTCTAGATTACATAATCCAGCCTGACTCTTTTTAAACAATCTATTAGTGTGGAGAGTGAACCTTTCATATACGTCTCTGCCAATGGCTTTTCTTGGCCTAATGCAAAAAACTTCACATTTGCCAGGCTATCGCACTGACATATAATGGGTTTTGCCGTTTCTTCTTCTAGGTGACAAAGTTGTTTTTAAATAACTTCTTCTAATTTTCAACAAATATGGCAATGTTCTTTCGAAAAGGCAAAAAAACTTTTCAAATTGTTTACAATTGAAACAAAATTCGTTGTATATGTCGTATTTCATTGAATAATAAAAGACATGATTTCCATTCTAACATTCCTATAGAAATCGAAGACATTTTCATTATCAAAACTAATCAAATTGTAGCTCACGTCCAACCCCGATCGTTACTCAAAAGTTTCTATTTCCGGCCAAGCATATATAAAACATATTACCATCGAAAATCATCATTGATAGTTTAAGAAAGTTACACAAGATGTTTGGTGTTCAAATTGTTGTAGTTATTACAATTTTAACGGTAACACAAGCATCTAATTCTGCAAACCCTTCGGCCGTTGACGTTTTACAGGATATCTATTATGGTTGCGTTCAAGATTTTTCTTTCGACTGTGCCAAGCCGAAAGCTTTACATTGGTTGAGTGATGTAGCCGAAAATCGAAATATCAGGATAACTGATAATTTGGTTATTGTGAAAAAAGAAAATGACGAAGATATCAAGGTGAGTAGTGACAGTGCATAACAGACCAATCTAATTTTAGAATAACTATTCAATATAGATAATTTACTGGTTAAATCCACTGGCATGTTTTGTCCTTATAAACCTAATAAATATTGAAATGTATAAAAGTTGTTGTAGGTTGAATGTTATTAAAAATGCCATTGTCTTAAAACATTTTTTTGTTTGCAGGCACGAGGTTTCTCCAACGATATTTT
Source organism: Galerucella tenella (assembly GCA_910591685.1). NCBI lineage: Eukaryota > Metazoa > Arthropoda > Insecta > Coleoptera > Chrysomelidae > Galerucella > Galerucella tenella. The sequence continues at coordinate 25,172 of CAJUYH010002485.1, forward strand.
CGAGAGATTCGAAGATTTTCTACAATCTCACGATATCGTAGTTTCTGCACCTGAATTCATTCCCAGATCCTTGGATACAAAGGATATAAGAGTTCCTCTCGCAGTTACTGGTAGGTGTCATTATTGCAAATCACAATTGTTGAACAATTTTCATGTAACATCAAATAACAAAAAGTTTATCGCATTTTTTTTTCTTTTTTATAGGACGGTCGTCAAAGATTGTGAAGAAAGTCATCATTCCTTTCTTATTGGGTTTAAAATTCAAAACAGCTCTCTTGGTTCCTCTTGCATTAGCTTTAATCGCCTTAAAGACATGGAAAGCTTTAACTTTAGGTCTGTTGTCTCTGGTTTTGACAGGAGCACTAGTTATTTTCAAATTTACCAAATCAAAGGTGAGGTTATACAGTTACTTCAGTTTGATTGACGCTTTATCTTCATATCCCTATTTTTATTTAAGGTGAACTATGAAGTAATTCACGTACCACAACATGTTGAACACCATGTAGATCATCCTCCTCCATCTACGGACTGGGAACATCCTGGTTATGGAAGACAACTAAGTTCCAACGAGATGGCATACAACGCGTACCTTTGATAAATCTTTCACTTAACCTGATCTATTTATAATAAATTATTTAAATTATTATTGTTTTTATTTATATTACCTCAACAAAATTCTCTTTAGAAGTTCTTTCACAGATGGTGAAGAGATTAAAAATAATGACATCAGAGTTTTCCATTTTCTCAATAAATATTCTCAGTGTCTGTTCTTGTTAATAAAATATTAATCTGGATACAAAAAAATTGTGATGAGGCTGAATACACTTTAGAAACTCTAATATGCAAAAAATACACAAACCTTTGTTCACCTTCAGTCAAATCTAATAGACTTTTTAAAAAGTTTAAGAGATATCAGAATTATTTTAGCAGTTCACATACCTATAAACAAAATGAAGTCACGTCTAGTAGAAATACTTTGAAGTCAATTCCCACATTTAACTTTACTCCAAGTACTTTCAAGTGGAAATTCACGTCTAATTCAAGTCCAATATTGATAAAGGCAGAAAATCCAAACCACACTTTCTCAACTCCAGTCCAAAGGCAAAACTACAGAATTTCTCTGGGTGCCATCTCACACAGGTATTAAAGGAAACGAGGATGCTGACGAAACTGCCAAAAACTTTCCTACTAACCCCGCGGTAACATTGATAAATATAGTTCCTAGCCAAGATCATAAAGACTTTATAAGAAAATACATAACCAACGAATGGCAGCTAAGATGGAGTTCGAACTCCCGCAGTAAACTTCACCAAATAAAACCCGATTTTGTCTAGAGCTCCTTCCCTAAATACCTTCTGTAAGTTCCTTGTGGCATTACTTATTCTTTTTTCTCTTATTCTTTTGGAAATCAAACCACAATAATGTTTTTTATTTTTTATTTCGGTAGCGTTCCAGCTACCGTTGCCAAGATTAACTGGTAATGAAATTAATAAAAAAAATTTTGGTACCTATCTGACACAACGAAAAAATATGACAACTAGACAATCAATAATATTTTGAAGTTTAAGACTACAAAACTTTGTTGTCAAATTTTATTAAGGTCCATTCATAGTAGATCACACCTCTGGTAAAATGTGAATTAAATTTTTTATTTTATGACATTCTAACGATATGATAGTCTACTAGAAATGGAATCCAGTGAAGTGCACGTTCCAGCAACGGTTTTTATTGGGATAGCGCTTTTTTTAGCTTATTTTGGAAATGTTGTTAATAAAACGCGTTTGTTGTTACTTTTTTGTGTATGATCATTTTTGTTTTCAAAACATGTATATCTCAGTTTGGTGATTTTGTGTATTGAAGTGTGTATCGATTAACAACTATTCCAATGATAAATCATAAGAAAACCTGGTTAAAAACTTATGATGCTATCCTGATAACGCAGGTAATTGATTATTGGAAATTTCTCTTTCTAACATTGGTTACCAAATTTGACTACATTCGGCTGAAATACTAGCTACACATTTATCTGCATTTAGTTGTATTAAAGCACTTTTTTTGATTTTTCGTCTTTTATTATTGGGCTCTTTCAATATTATTTTTGCCGAATCCCATTGAATTTTATGCCCCTCTTCCCAAGCATGTTTACAAATACCTGACTTAAAGAACTCCCTATCTTTGATGTATTTTTTATGTTCACTTATTCGGACTTTCAATGGTCTAGATGTTTCACCTAAATAGAATTTGTCGCATTCACAAGATATCTGATATATGCAATTTTTTGAAGATCGTTCTTCATTTTTTGGTTTTGTTTTTGTTAAGATAGATCTCAAGAGATTGTTATTATTAGAATTAGGCTTAGAATTGGACACACCAGCATAACCCACCAATACCTGATGTCCAAAGAAGCCATTACTCTGTGTGATCAGTGCCAGCGTGTTGAATCTGTGAAGCCTATTATTTCAGAGTGTCCTTATCTCAATTAAATGCGTAATTTATGTGGTGTTCCCGATAATATAAAGACAGCTCTTACGGACAAATTAGATGAAACCTTAAAATTTCTTAAGTAAATCAATATTTTTAAGCTGTAGACCTTATTTTTCCTGTTTGTAATAAATTCCATATTTATTTAAGCTACCAATGACCCAAGTGGTTGACGCAGTGTATGTGAAAAATAAAAGAAGGGAAAGGATTATCATAATATCGGATAGTCAAGCAGTCATTGAATTACTGAGTAATCAGTTCTAAGATAGTATAGGGAAGTTTCGAAGAACTCTATGGAACAGACAAGAACAGCTCACCTTTCTGTGGTTTGCAGGAAGAGGAAAAGGAAAACGACATGACAGATGAACTGCAACAACTTTTTAGGGTCCGAAACCCTTTCGCGGTATGGTTAAAATAATACCCTTCTTGGTGTGCGTCATCGATTGTTAATGTCTTTCTAACACATAACGTAGGAAGAAATAGAAAAAAGGGCAGGTCTGTGATTAATCCTCATCAAATATCTCAATATGAACCGCTTTAATGTATTACAAACGTCAACGCTAATCTTTGTCTTACAAAAATTTGATTGGTTGATGTTTAGATTACGCGCACGCGTAACCTATCAATCGGGAGTTCGAAATACTATGAAGGCGTTACTTTCGTAGCGGCAATGTGTCTTACGACTTTTACTACAGTCACACTGATAGTTCTCGACAGGTCTGTACTTTGCTGTTTACGGTCTATTATTATTTAAGTGAATATTAATCTTATTGTTTTATTTATTTAAAGAATACAAAAATATGCATGGATACACGGAAAAACATCAGTATTCTGAAAGTTCTCAAGTATTTTCAGTTAGAAATAGAAGCTGGTAATTATTAATTTCATAGCCTTTCCGAATTTGGTTAAATACGATCCTGATGATTTTATTTATCAAATTTAAGGTTAGCTATATGTCAAAATAGCAAATAAAATAAACGACATACCCAAAATCCGGATATACGTCACAATCGATGACGCGCACCAAGAAGGGTATTATTTCAACCATATCACTACCAATTGACCATTAAAAAAATATCTAGAAGGTCTAAGACATTCTAAGATACTCATGGGAATCCAGGGTTAAGAGGAGGAACTGTACATATTCTTAACTTGCATGGAGACCTTATGTAGACTGTAAAAAGTATCTGCTCCCATAATATGTCAATGATATACAGGGGGATTTGGGAATTTCGACTGTCAACTCTTGGATGGTGATTTCGATTTGTTTCATTCGTCACACTACTATAACCTAGTTAACTGATTTATTAAAACTGGAAGATATTAGCTCATTTTGTTCGTTGTGTAGAAGGGAATCTTTCCAGCAAACAGTTAGATTATTTTGCCATTTGGTCATTTCGTTGGTCATCTTTGATTTACTTGAATCCTCTCAATTTATCTAAAAGTGAGTTTTTCCAAAAATCATTCACTTCCGCTGGATTGTCCATGGAAGTAATGGAGGTACATCTCATACGTCCTAGTTAGCCTCACTACACTAAGACTTATTTGAAAATTTGAATAAATTTTTTACAGTTTTCAGACATCAATTCAAAAAAATGTTTGAATGTGGTTCTCTTATTTTCATAGTAATACTCCTTTTTTTTCATATAAAAGGCCGATACAATTAAAATAGGCATTAGATACAAGCTGCATTATAAATTTTTGTTACCCACTTTTTGACACTTTCATTATTTTCAAGTCCATAATCATATACATACCTAAATATATGGATTTCATTAAACTAATACAGACCAATGTAGGAGCAAGTGGTGCAAAAAATTTTTGTTAACAAAACAGAGGAGAAATAAAGACTGGTTATTATAAATGAAATTTTCACATAACTTATAGAAGGTTTGCATAAAGGTGAGGAGGGGAAAATAACCATTGTAAATGAATGTCAAATAATAATTAACATGTTGGTATGTATTTAATAAGAAAAGTTTCTTTATGTTAACTTTTGGGTTTTTTCCTGCAAGCTAGTAGAAAAAATAGTGTACCTAACACGTGCGTAAAGTGACTTTCCGCACGCGATTGCTGCAATATCGTGCGGAAAAGTATCACTTTTCGCACTAGTTAGTTAAACTACTATTATATTTTCAATATTAAATAGAAAAGCTTTAAATTGTGTGTCGCCACCTATCTCGCAATACTTTGTTTGGAACGAAAAACTTTTAACAAAATCACATATTAAAATATTGATTCCAATTACTTGGACATAACTTTAAAAAACTGAAAAGTACAACGGATGTTTTGTTACTTACGAGGTACTGCCGTGCGACCTTCGAAATTCAAATCATTTAGAAAAATAACTCCACTTGACCCCAACAATATCATAGTCCCATTAATTTAGAGCATATATCCACGTACAAACACTAAATCATATCCGTTTAATAATCTATATATCCAAGTGAAATTCTCCAATAAATTTCATTCTTGTCTAGTACTTCATTATTAGTACCACACAATGGATACCATAAATTATTCATTAGTATTTTTATTAGCGAGTTTGTTGGTTTTAACGCGATGTGACCAATCAGCTGTTGAAGTAGTTCAGGATATTTACAAGACTTGCCTTAAGGATTTCAGTATTTCTTGTGTCAAGCCCAAAACTCTACAATGGATGGACGGTGCTTTAGAAAGCAATGTTATTCGAATTACAGATGATTTGTCGCTTCAGAAGAAATATAATCCTGAAATTGAGGTAAACAGCAGTTGAGATTTCAGTTTAAATATCCCACTAACATTTAAATTTTTCATAAGTTGAGTAGCCATCCATATTAAAAGCTTTTAAGTGTTCAGCACTCCAAGATGAGACCAGACCAGATCTTTCTTTCCATGATTTCAACCTTCCAGTGTAACCCTTAGAAATATATTGTGTGTCTACAAAAGTGTGGCTTCCTGATTTGTTTATATCATCAGTTTATTTTACAGTTTACAGCACCCAATCTTGAAATCTTCATACAAACACAAAATTTACCAGCTGATTTTAGTGAGTTCTTCGGGTTTTCTCTTTTCTTTGTGGTGAAACATTTAAAAATCTAGTGAACATCTTAGTTGCTTCACAAATAAACATCCAGATAAGTGGAATAATACAAAACATATTATATTTTCAGGAAGGAAAAGGGGATTACAAAGATATTTTGGAAAAGTTTGAGGATTTTTTGCAATCTCACAACGTAGTAGCAAAAGCTCCGGCACTTCTCCGACCCGATGGACCTTTAAAACAATACATTCCTAGAAGTTTCCAAGCTACAGAAGCATCTGTACCACTTGCAGCTACCGGTATGTTGAAACGACAACTTTATAAATAATTATTATTTTTTCTTTTATTTTTTTGGGAATCAAACCGTTCCTGGAACTTGCACTTCACTGGATTCCATTTCTAGTAGACTCTCATATCGTTAGAATGTCATAAAATAAAATATTTCATACCACATTTCACCAGAGATGTGATCTACTATGAATGGACCTCAATAAAATTTGACAACAAAGTTTTGTAGTCTTAAACTTCAAAATATTATTGATTGTCTAGTTGTCAAATTTTTCTCGTTGTGTCAGATATGGACCAAAAATTATTTCATTAGTAGTTAATCTTGACAACGGTAGCTGGGACGCTACCGAAACGTCGAAAAAAAAATTAAAAAAAACATTATTGTAGTTTGATTCTGAAGAACCTTAGAGAAAAAAAGGATAAGTAACACCACAAGAAACTTACAGAAGATATTTATAAATACTTATTTGTTTAATTTTAAATATATTTATTATTTTCATTGCAGGTCGATCATCAAAACTGATTAAGCGAGTTATATTCCCATTTTTACTGGGTCTAAAATTCAAAACAGCCCTAATTATTCCTTTCGCTTTGACATTAATAGCATTGAAAACCTGGAAGGCTTTAACTCTGGGTCTACTCTCACTGGTACTTACTGGAGCTATAAGCATTTTCTCCAAACTATTGGCACCAAAAGTACGTATATTAATAAAATACTGTTGAGTTGATTTACAATTAAACTTTTTATATTGCAGGTACCAGCCTATGAAGTAGTTCACTTACCTCATCACGTTGACCATCACGTGGGTTATCATCATCTTGACGTTTTACCTGCACCAGCAGTACAAGCCTTACCTTATGGTCAACCGCTTTACGTTGCTAGAGATTTAGGTCAAGATTTGGCATACAGTGCTTACCGCAAGTGATTATCTTAGGTTGTTGATTGTTATTTATTTGTTTATTTATTTATTTATTTATTAAAACAAATTAGATTATTTAGTTTTTTAATTTCATTGTTGAAAAAAAATACCCAAGCTTTCAATGAAACGTTATATAAAGTGGAATTTATAATCAAAGTTTCGAGTGTATGAGAAAAGTTGAACCTTTTCGTGATTGAATTTGAAAGATATGTCAATGAAGAGCTTTGGAATATTTATTAGATGTCAGTCAATGTCAGTATGCCTGCAGTATTTAGAAATACCAGTAAAATTTAGCACTATAGTCATCTTTTTGGATATTGAAAGAGCTTTCAACTACGGTATTCTTCAATCTCTGTACCAGGCAGAGAACAGAATAGACGCATGAGTAGCACTACTTGTTAACAACCGAATTTCGATTATAGTATAGTATCAGATGAATTAGTGACTGATAGGCCAGAAGGTGAATAAACCAGCTTTCACGCTAGGTTTCCACCAGGTTTCCTTATAGAGGGCTGCTTTTTCCTCTCTGTAGGTCTCGGGAGGAGCTCAGATAGCTCTAGACATTGATAGGAAAAGTGTGACCATACTTATTCTATTTCTATCGGAAATTGGACATTTTCTGCTTGCCTAATATGCCCCCCAAATCCTTTCAATGTTTGGATTGCATTTAGATCTTCAAGATGTTTATTTATTCTGACTGACAAGAACACATAATTGGTTCGACATTATTTAACTCCATTAACTCACATTTTTCTTATATTTCTACTTAAGCTTCAACTATTTCAAATAAATCTACATAAATATCAATTAAAGAAGTATTGGCTACTTAAGAGCATATTTGTAGAGACTTTTTGAATATTATATCTTTATATATCTTGGATATATAATAGGAGAACTGTCAAAGCTGTAGGGGGTCTGTTAACAGGGTATTGTAAGCTCAATAGGCATTTAAAGCTGATGGGATTGACAAACGAAGATATATGCAGGTTTTTTCACCTAGAAGAAGAAAAGGCAGTACACATTCTATGTCAGTGCGATAGCCTGGCAAATGTGCGGTTTTTTGCATTAGGCGAAGAAAAGCCATTGGCAGAGAGCTATATGAAAGGTTCAGTTTCCACACTAATAGATTTTTTCAAATTGGTCATGCTGGAGATTATAAATAGAGTTAAGAGGATGACAATAGATCTGAAAAGGTCGCAGTGGAATGGGCCAAAAGACACCTCATAAAATCTAATCTAATCTAATCTATATCGTGGTTGAAACATTTCAGTTAAATTTCTCATGTATCCAATTGAAAATTTCCACTTAGCAAATCCATCCAACTCTATTTTTTCTTCGGAATTTTCTAATCTGTACTATAATCTTTGACTTTTTCCATGACTTCTCTTAGCTATATCCATAATCACCGATGGAAAGTACGTTGAATCAATGTTAAACCACGGTCCTTATCTTGTGTCACATACCATCAAAAGTGCAACCTGTGCTTTATGTTTCTTAATAAGTCACCAGCCACAGCTGTATTTAGACAATTTAGGAATAAATACACAATAAATTTCATAGGTAGATACCTACCTGTATTAAAAAAAAGGTAGAACGTGTCGCGGGATACACGGTAGGAACTTCAGTTCCTTTTAAGCAAACATTTTTTGATTCAATATATAAATACACATATTAATATTGAAACTTCATTTAACAAGAATATACAGTGGTATTAGTCACACAGTGATAACAGTGAAACACATCTTACTGGAATGTCCAATGTATGACACAGCAAGAAAAACTCACAAGTTAAGCTCCAACCTAAAAAGTATACTTTCATCAAATGAAAATGAAGTTCTTGGCTATCTAAAAGACATTAAACTAAAATCAAAAATTTAGAAAAACTGCTATAATTATTTATACATTTTATTCTTATACAATGAAATTGTATAGAATTGTAACTATTACTATAAAATTGTATTGTCTCCCCCGCTAATAGCTCATAGAAGTTGATGCGGGGTGAATAAATGTTTTTTTTGAAATAAAAAAAAACCATAGAAAAAACAGTGGTATTAATTATAAATAAAAATAAAAATCTTATCATTAAGTTGATTGGCACAATAGTTATTTATGATACAAGTGCGTGAAGTTATACTTTTACGCACGAGTTGCGAAAATGTCAAAATATTATATGAAATAATCCTTACAAATTAACAACAAATACTTAAAACAGAATAAAATGGGTATTTAAGGGGACCTCAGATTTTATGAAATTATGTAATACATCTGACGTTATAGATAAACAATTTGCATAATCCTCGGTGGTCGAGTAAGCAAACCAGACTCTCACGCGGTAGACCCGGGTTCGATTCCCCGTGAAGAAGTCTTTTTTTAATTGTTAATTTTATTTTTAAATAATTATTCTGCTTGATATTAATAACGACAACAGGTGGACGTTTGAAATATTTAGCAGAATATTCATTATTATAGATAATGGTACGGTACCCTTCATGAGGAAGTCCGACTGGCAACATCTACTTATAACAGCATCGTAAATTTAAAAAGGGAAACCGTAGCATTTTACAAATTGGACATTCAAGAACTGTACGTTTACCACAAAAAAATTAGTGGAAGCATAACATTGAATTGTTAAGTTTTTAATTTGAAGTTATATTACAGTTTATAGAAATTTTTATTTTCTAGATTTTTTCTCAAGTGGGTCGTAGAAAAAATATGCTGTTCGACTCGTGTGGATTGTCCATATCGCACTTGAACGATTGAGCACTCCGCCTACGGCGTCGTGCTCAAACTTCGTCCTCGTGCGATATGGCCATCATATCCACACTAGTTGCACAAACCACTATTTCCATCAAAATATGCCCTTTTACATTTAAAAACAAGCTGCCAAATGTCAATTCAATTTATCCATCCATTTTTAAGTTATCGAATTAAAACATTCAAGTTTTCAAAATTTCAACATGCTATTTATTACTTTTTGCGCGATCGATCTTTTTTGTTCATTTACAGCATCGGTTGTCAGGTCGGTAGGTTGTGTTCACAGGTTTCTAAGTCTAACACGTCGGTAAGTGATTTACTTACTGTTCAGACGTCGGTAAGTAAATTACTTACCGACGACTTAGCCCTACATACATTTAATTGGTTCTAAATAATATATTACTTCATTCATTACAAAAAAAGGAACAGAAAAAATAAGAAGATTTATATTTTATTTTAATGAACAGAATCAAACAGAACAATATAAAAAGTGATAAATAGCATGAAAACAATTTCAAATTATATTTTAAACTGATCGAGAAGTATAAATGTCACTTTTGACATTTCGTTCATTTCGAAGAAATTTAAATTATTTTATTCGAAATTTATTTAAATACGATCGCGCAAAAAATAGTATAAGCATCTCGAACGTTAAGGGTAATACTGGTCTCCAGCAAAATTAGAGACTTCGCTACTGTCATCTTCAAATACCTACTTAGTTGTCTCAAAACTGTCAGATTATGTGAGAAGTTTTTAAATTCGAAAAGGTAGTTTCAAATAACAGAGAATTCAAAGAAAAGAAATGAAATGAAAAAAGAAAAGAAATGACCATACAAAATTATACAAATTTCACCATCAACTGTAATTTTGAATAAAATTATTCAACAGTTTAGAGATGAGATACTTAAGTGTTATCTTTGTTTTACTAACCATAGTTACTTTACTTGTATTCTTTAAATTTGTGCAGCTGTAGAAAAGGTATAGTGTGCAACATGTGGGGAATGTACTTTTCTCACTCGTGTGTTTGCGGCACTCGCCCTTCGAGCTCGTGCCACAAACTTCCACACTTTTTGCACAATATACTATTTCCTCTCGACGTTAGCTCGTCATATCCAGATCTTTTGCTGTATCATTCATCCATTCAACGTTATTGCTTGATTTATTTATCAATCTTCTCAACAGAAATTTGGAGGCTCCTTGGAGCAAATGTTGCTATCGTATTGAGAACCAATTCAGTGTATATCAAATTAAGTTCTTGAACGACTTTCATGGATATTTTTAATTTTTTCATGTTTCTAGAACAGAATGGAACTTCGCGTCTTAAAACAATTATTGTAATAAATGTTAATTTATTATGAATAATTTTTTTGTGTTCGTTATCCGTATTCGCAACAATTTCACTAACTTTGATGCACCTACAAGTGGGCCAGCCCAAATATTTCGTTGCTTTAATAAGGAGAAGTACTGAATACCAATACAAGCGTGCAGTGTTTCACCTCGACAATATTGATATGCATACTATGACAAGCTCCGGTTTCCTATAATTGAATTTGTTCACCTTATAAGTCCTGAAAGGTTTTTAGTTATAGAGGTATATAAAACTAATAGGGATAGTTTTTCGTGTTCATTCATTAGTAGATTATTTACAATGACTGGTTTCAAAATTTGTCTCGTTTTAGTTCTGGTGTCTTCCACTTTGGCTTCTCCAATTGCTAGCGAAGAAAAAAATTCAGATTTCGAAGATGATCCCATTGGATACGTCCAGGATACTATAGCTGACTTTTTTGAAAATATTTTGAGTCAGGATGATGCGCAAGTATGTAAAATTTTTTATTAAGAAATAGATTAGCTTGGTTCATTTTAAAATACTATTTTTGAAATACTTTAGACTGCTGACGACGTTGAAATTTATCAAAATGGTGCAGAAATTGATGACATCGAAAGCAGAAATTCTAATTATGAAGAAAAAATCGAAAATTATATAAAAACACATAATGCTACTTTTGAATTGCCTCTTCTTGGTACAGTTACACTCGACACAAAAAATTTGGACAACGAACAGCTCGGGCTGAGCATCAAATATGGTGCAAGCGGAGTTGAAGAAGGTAGGTCCAAAAATTTTTTAAAATCTATCAAATTCTTCAACTAATTTTCTTGGTGTCTAATTAATCACTGACAATGATGTATGTGTGTCAAAATATCATGGTTTTGAAGTGAATAGTCTTGGCAAGAAAACACTTAGTCTCGCTGAATGAAAACCATCTGGAAATGGGGCAGTGAGGGATTAGCAGAGCTGACCAAAAACTAGTCAAAAAAGATTCATTCTTCAGGCACAAAATACCGTATACACTATACACGAAAAGGAGTGATAGTATTTTGATGGTGTTTTTGGGAAATAGGTGTATTGATAGTTATGTAACCAGACTTATTCATTCCTGGAGTAGGAGAGACAGGGATATTTACGAGAGTGGAATTATTAGGGCAGAGTTATATCATAGTTTGTGTTAAATACCCTTACAAGCTTTCGTTTCCACATATCATTGACTAAACCCAGTCTTAAGAAGACCTAAACATGGACAAACAGCAATTTTAACCAATAAAAAAGACACTAAGACTCAATACATCTAATAGACTACAGTTGGCAGAAGCAAACGTGAGACCTGGTGGGCGTGTTCATGTCGCTGTAGTTGTATTTTTGTAGTAACAATTCGATATTTTGAATCGATAACCAAATATCGATACCATAAATGTCAACTGTTAAGAGATATGTGAACAAAGTCAAACTTGTTAAAAATGTAACTCTAAATATTAATAGAAAAATTTATATTGGACCAAAACTAAAACTACCGTTTGCCCTAAATGTCTATATTTTCAAATAACATGACTGTACTAACGTCATGAAAAAGAAGGGTCAAGTTTCTATGGAAAGCAACAAAATATGGACTGGTTAGTCAGATGTTGCCGATGCAAAAATGAAAATTACCCGAACTTACTATTCAAATTATCAGAATTTCTTAAAATTACCAAAAGGACACATTGGTAATCTAAATAAAGTCTTCGACCCCAGTAAATATGGAAAATCCCCAAAAACAATAGCCATTTTATATATCCCTTCTACAAAATATTCGAAAAACTATTGGATCCAAATTAGTGAAATTGTCTAAAAATCGGATAATTATCCTCGCATTGACAACACTGATACAGAATGAATAAAATGATGTATGTTGATGAAATCACTCGGTCATATTATTTCGATTATATTTAACAATTACTAATGGACAATCGTTAACATTGGCTCTTGATTGGCTGCTTGCGATGACCTTATTTTAGTTCGCATATTTTCCGGGGCTCATGTTTGGTTCTGACAACTGTATCTAACGTTTTATTTCGAAAATAAAAGATAGGTGGTGGTATTAAATTTATATTAAACTCCATTTTAATTTACAGGTAGAAAATCAAAACTGAAGAAGATCCTCACTCCAATTTTGACGATCTTTCTTTTGAAAGGAATGACTTTGATACCTTTTATCCTCGGAACAATGATGTATAAGGCATGGAATGCACTGACGCTTTCAATTATTTCATTTGTTGTGTCGTCTGCATTGGCAATTTTCCAATTGTGTAGGAAAATTGCTGAGAATAATGCTCAGGCTCATCTTGCTGCACATGCTGCTTGGGATGAACATGGATTGAAGCACGCTAGAAATTTAGAAGTGAATCAAGCAGCTCAAGAATTGGCTTATTCGGCATACAAGAAATAGTACAAATTTTTCGTTTGTTTATTTATTTATTTATTTGTACCTAGTCAATAAAAAACAATATGGAAAGTATTCGTATTTTCATTTATTCTTTTATAATTTTTTTGTTTATGGTTAAAGACATTCGGTTGAATCCAAGTTCAACTGTTGTCACCAATTTATTTCAAAAAAGATTTTTTAGAGCTGCAAATTTTCAGTTTAAATCTTTAAAGTCTTCTATTCTATTGATATGCTTTAATTTTATGAGCGGTCCAGCCTAAAATATTAACATTTTTACTCAAAAATGACTACTAAACATCCATTTCACATCCGTCAACTTGGACAATTCTATATCTCGATCAACTTTACTTACTACTAGTATTAATACTTAAAATCATGAAGGTATGAGGTTTAAAAGGTGTGAAAATATGTCCTCTTCAATTGAAACAGATAAATACTTATACACCTACATAATATTGGCCGCAATTTATGTAGGCCAGACATATAGGAATGTTAAAATTAGATACACAGAATATTTAAGCTCAGATTAAAGATTATAA
>CAJUYH010002486.1:0-39748 GCA_910591685.1 Galerucella tenella
ATTCAAATTACATAAAAATATGCATGTATACACGAAAAAACATCAGTATTTTGGAAGCTCCCAAGTAATTCCAGTTGGAAAAAGAAGCTGGTATCTAATTATTAACTCCATAGCCCTTCCAAATTTGGCTGAATACGATCCTGATGATTTTATTTATCAATTTTAAGGTTAGCTATATGTCAAAATAGCAAATGAAATGAACGACATGCCGAAAACCCGGATATACGTCACAAACGATGACGCATACACCAAGAAGGGTATTATTTCAACTATACCCCCCCACTGGTGCTCCCCCAGCTGATATTTTCCAAATATTTTCAGGAAAAAGGCTAATTATAGGTATCAAATGGACAAAAGTAAAGCCTTTATCCTCACGATTTAGACATTTTTCTCGCAATTTTGTGACATTTTAAATTAGATGTTCAATTCATTGAGTGGGGCAAGGAAAATAATTGAAAACGGTGTTGAAAAAACGGCAAAGTAAATTGAGAAAGTGCAACTTTGGAAGCCCGTTGTATAAAATTAAGTTGGGGGATTTCGAATTTTTTTAAACAATGAAACAACAATTGTAAGAAGTACAGCTATATTTAATTGAATGGAATACAATTCTCGTTAACTTGATTGCGTTAAGAATCTTGGCAATAATAATAATAATTTTGGACATTATTGCTTCCATGTTCTATTAAATCTGCTGCATTCCGTGACGGTCAGCTTTTTTTGACCTGCTTCTTTCCACTTTTGTTAATCCTGAGATAGGCAACATGTAATACAATTCCATTCAGTTTCCTGTACTAAGATCAATCTAAACATAGGTCGACGCGTTGTGTTTGCCAAAGATTTTGTTTCCCGATCTAGATATTGTTGCAAACAAGCTGGTTTTATTCAGGCCTAGCACGCGAATACTTGTTGAATTACGATAAAGGTGAAATAAAAAATCCATTCAGGACGCAAGTATTAATGTTTTATAACCCCAGCTTTGTTGCGTTTTAATCACTAAACTTTTTTCATAGCCACGCACGCAATAGAAAAGGAGTGATTTGGAAACTTTTTTGTTCAAAGTAAAACAATATATTTCTGTGGGATGTGACGGAGCGCTCCAAATTTCACCACAACTATAATGCAACTTGAAAATTTATTCTGAATTAACAGTTGATAGAACTTTTTGTTTTTGGGAAGGAAAACAATACTCTCCCCCCTATTTTTGGTGTTAGTAAGCATCCATAAGCATCCTGCACGGTAAGTGGTAAGTTGTATAGCAAGTTATATGAAGAAGTGGGAATGAGAATGCTATGGAACCAAAACGATTGCACAGCTTTATTTTCAATTGCTCATCATCATATTCTGTACGAATAATTGTTATTTTTATATAAGACAACATATTTTACTTCAGATTTTTGAAATCCACAACAATTGAGGATAACAAAAATGTATAATAATAGTCCAAAGCATTGTTTTATGAATTAGAGACAGACATTCAAAGATCTAGGGAAAAATATGTTGTTCTATTTGAAAAAAAAAAACAATAATGTCATGTTATCGAAAGTGATGACTTCATTCGTATATCCAATGATAGAGTACGATGCGCAATTAAAAATGGAAATTGACCTGTGCAAGCGTTCTGTTATACTGGCTTTAGACAAAGGAATATTTAATTTATTTCAACCTTCTCCACTGTATAATATAAAAAAAACATTTGATCGGGTTACGCAAGAAACCGCTAAGTAAAGGAGTGATGAAAAGTGAGTAAAGGTGCGTCATCTAGTATTTAAAGCTTGAATTTTTGACTGGTGCTCTTAGATACTCTCTAGAAAGCTCCCAACTAACAAAATTGTATAAAAATTCCACCTTAGTAGCTTCTTTTGTGCAAAAAGTCCCTATTTTCGTAAAAAGTTCCTTTTTTATAAAGAATTTATCGTGTATCTAACTACACCTTGTTATCATTTCTAACTACACCTTGTTATCATTATTATTATTATTCTGTCATTGTTGTTCAAGCAGTATTTAATATTGTGATTCTGATTGAGGGGAAGAAATAAGTATTATGTAGTCTTCGTTCTATTCATTATACAATTTTTTCTTCATTTAATATCCACAGCTAGGTCTTACAATAAAGGAGAAGCGCAACGTGAAATACTTAAATCTAATCTTTGGACAACTGGCAGGTAGACAAAGTAATATATAACTTGAAGCCTTTGTCTTATATATACACTGAGAGGACATTCTATGATGCTTATTGACAGATGTGTTGCCTTGATAGAAAAAAATCGTTTTAAAGCAGAAAAGGTAAACAATCGACAATATTACATAAATTAATAAAAACATCTGGGATCAAAAGTCCGTTTGAACTAATTTGCTTGCAGCACTCGCTAGAAACAAAATACACCTCGGATACTGAGAAACTTACACTGTTAAAATTCCTAAATTTCAAAAATTTATATCCAAGTTGCATAAAAGCATCCATACCAGGAATATTGAAGTCTGCACTGTTCAGTTTATTGACTAGACCAAAAATGAGATCAACAATGTCAGGAACATATACCAGGACTTCTCCATGTAAAAAATTGAGGAGTCCGGAGAAAAGACAAATAATGAAAAACCACTGAGAAGGAAGAATGTGAATATTTTCATACTTTTGTCTCATTAATTTTAATAAAAGCAATAGATATCAAGATAGTAATATCATACTTTTATTATTATTATGAGTATTACAATAAATTATGAGCTGAGAACCGAAGTTCTATAAAGCTCATATAACAAAAATGAGATAAAAAACAAGTACAAAAAAAATTATAATTATAATGCCTTGAAAATCATCAGAACATCCACTTCTCGGGCTATATGCTCCGACAGACAATAAATTACAGTTCCAAGCTAAACAATGTTGGGATAGCTTCACAATAAAACAAACCATTCTGGTTTGTTATTGGAAGGGACAATATTACTTGTTTACCGGCTTTGGCGTATTTGCGCCTCATCAGAATGGTTGCTTATATCGTGAAAATATCCCAGTTCAACTTGGAATTGTAATTCATTATCTGCCGGGGCATATAGCCAGAGGAGTGGATGTTGGTTCTTAGTAAACGGTCTACCCTTGGGAAAGCAATTTCCAAATTTGTAAGGCGTTATTATAATAGTATTATCTTGACATCTATTGATAACACGCTTTACTTAAATGTAAGTTGTTACAGGAAACTGTAATCAAGAGAATACATAAAAAACGTTGATTTCCATATTTGCCCTGAAGCAATTCCTGTTAAAATATAATAAATACTAGATATTTTCATCATAAAGATCATCCTGCATGAAGAAAGCTCAAATATGTTTTTACCTTTCTGTGCGTTTTTGAATGTAGGTTGGAATTAATTATTTTCTTCTACAAAAGAAAATAGACCTCGTATTTCAATTTTCAAAACTTTAAAATTGAATTAGGTTTGTTCGTAGAGCAGTCTGAAACTATCAGAAACAGTCAGAGGCATGCGCATTGAATAAAAAAGCGTTCGTAGAAACAATTTGGCAGTTGGTGATTCAAAAATCCTTTGTTCGAAGAAAGAAATTTGCGGTTTCGGATCAGTTGCCAACTATCAGAATAATTTACTGACCAGGATCAAATTTTCAGTTTGAACATGAGAGCATGCGTATTGTGATGCTGTAGAAAGTGACAAATTTTTGACTATTTTTCTATTATAGTGATAAAAAAAACATGGAAATAGCTAACCAGTCAGTTCCTTCTAAAATGGAACGTAAGTGGAATAATTTGTATGTTGTAGTATCGGACATTTGGATAAAAATCTGGCTTCTTCATTAGGATGGCCAAAGAATAACACACACATTACAAAATTATTTACTTATTCATTATTTTTTTCAGTTCTTCTTCAAATGATGATGAACTTTTATATCATTTCCATCAAATATATCACTGTCAAATTGTCAAAATTCTCCACCTGTTCGTATAACAAAAACTTCCAATCGATTTACAACGAATCATAAACGGAAAGTCAGAGTTTGACAAATTTCCAACCCATTTGGAAACTCCTTCTACGATTAGATTAGATTAGATTAGAATTGGAGTGTCTCTTTGTCCTATCCCGCTGCGACCTTTGCAGATCTATTTTGGTCCTCCCTATATTTAGAGCTCAATATCTAGCTTCATTCTTTTTATTAGATCTAATAGCCTGGATACCGCCTCCTTTGCGTAGCTCTCTGCCCTCGGTTTTTCTTCTCCGAGTGAGTGAGACCGCACCCTTGCTAGGCGTTTGCACTCACAGAGTATGTGCTCCGCGGTTTCGTCTTCTTCCTGGCAGAACCTGCATAGGCTGTCATCTGCAAGGCCAATTGTGTGCATATGTTTCCTCAGCCTACAATGTCCGGTCAGCATTCCCACCATCATCCTCGTCGTTTCGGGACTTTGACATAGTAGGTCGTGTGACAGTTTGGCCGAATGGCTTTTAGGGAATAATTTTGCGTGTGTTTGTCCTGGGTTTTCATACCACCAGCGCAACGCCTGGTTGTTTATCCATTTGTGAATGCTCTCTTTACTTAGGAATTTTGCAATTCCACAGGAAGGTTCTGGCCCTATCATGACCTCCGTTGCTCCCTGCTTGGCTAATTCATCAGCCTTTTCATTGCCTTTTATTCATTGGTGGTGGCCTGGTACCCAGGCTAGGGTCACTCTATTATGACCACCTAGTCTGTTTAGGGCCTTCCGACACTCCCACACCAGAATTGATGTTATCTTATATGAGCGTATCGCCTTAAGTGCCGCTTGGCTGTCGGAGTAGATGACGATTCTTTGGCTATCGACCTCCTGTCTCATCAACTCTTCCGCACAGCATTGCACCGCCAGTACCTCTGCCTGAAAGACAGTAGCATGTTTCACTAGGCTTAGAGAGATCGTAATCTTCTCTTGTAACCCATATATTCCGGCTCCTACTCCGGAGTCTGTTTTCGAGAGAGTTTTCGATCAGTGTACCAGTTGAGATTCGCTGTTATAGGAGGCCCTGCTTCCCAGTCCTTTCTCTCTGGAATGTAAACTGTATAGTCCTTCTACGAACAAACCTAATTATCTCACAAAGAATGAAATATCAATTAGAGAATTCCTGCAATAATCCATGGATTTGGAATTATTTTTTTTTAATAGCCGTTCACCTAAATCGTATTTCCGTTGGCATTCATAACGTCTTAAAAATTGGTTTTTGTTTCTTGTATATAAGCAAAAGTAACGTCGCTTCGGAATGAAAGAGAATAAAAAAAGGATGAAACGAAATCCATACTATTTCAGAACGAGCCTCGCCAATCCTTTTTAAGCAGGACTAGGAAATGATATTCTCAATCTGAGTTTCGAGTTTTCGAATCTGGGGATTTACGCCGATCCTTTAGTTAACATTTGATCGCATATTTATCTTTTCTCTTCTATTGCGCGACAAGGACGAGAATAATGAGTTGCTTTCGAGTGATATATTGCTTTTGTTGAAACTTTCAAATGCCAACATGCACTGCTGGAAACGAAATATTACAAAGGTGAGGATTTTAAAGTTCATCTCCACGGCTTTCTTGTACTAACACAAGAGACTCCAGTTTTGTGTTGTGCCGGAGTACATTTCTCGCTTTGCTTTTTTCACATTATAAGAATAGTTTGCTTAGAAATTTCTGTGTATCATACTCATCTTTTGTCACTACATAGAATGCCGTAATGTTCATAAATTTGATAAATGTGGTGCAAACAATAAGAAAGATATGTGATTTTTGCCTTTGTCCATCACACTATGTACATTATAATAATAATAAGTTTATTGCTTGAAGAGAACAATGTTTACAGTGAGGTTATTGTTGATGTTTTAGTAAACCAAAAAATAAAAACATTGTTCATCTAGTATAAATTACCTCAATTAAAGTATATTTTAAAAAGTATTTCCCTCAGATAGGTTTATCTATTTTGTTCCATATAAAAGAAAGACAGAAGTGGCTGAGGAATCAGCACCTCGCTCACTGGAATGCTCTGCAGGGTCCTAGACAATCCAAACTTCTACTGAAGGGATGGACTGATGGACACGCCAGGGCAGTCACTGAACTACCAAGGAGTAGGCTAAGGAAGATAGCAGGACTCCTAACAGGGCACTGCTGTATGAGGAAGCACCTCTACAATCTAGGAGTAGAGGAAAGTTCCCTATGTAGGGGTTGCGGCATGACTGATGAAACGTCAGTTCATGTTCTCTTAGAGTGTCCACACTGGGCTGTATTACGCAGGCGAATCTTCGGAGTCACTGTCATGGCTCCTGGAGACACAAGCAGGCATCCACTGGAAAAGGTTGTGGCCTTTATTGAAGGGATCGGCTTCATGGATGACTAGGTAGCAGGATTGGCACAATGGGCCCGCCAGTGGCCTCAGTGTCGGAACCTTGGCTTGAGTTGTCCAGGACAAGGCTCGCCTGTACATTTAGTAGTAGTAGTAGTAAGACAGACGGGAAAAAAAGAATGTTTGAATATACTGTTTCGATTTATACAGTGTGGAAACCAATTATGGAATAAAATTCTTTATGTCATTATTTTAGAAAATCAAAAAAAAATGCCAAGACACTTCAACTTTCGAGTTGAGTTGTGCGTTATGTAAATGTAAATTTAAATGTACAGGGTGACTCACGCAAGTATGCCATAATCGGTGTTGTTTTTTTTTAATGAAACAACCTGTATATTTTCATATTTTTGAAATTGCCTGAACACGCCAATAATTAGACAAAATCGGTGAATAATGTGGATTGTCTTAAATCGGTTAATGATGTGGATTGTTTTCTATTCTGTCAGTTGTTGATGTGTTGACAGTTTATACCGAAAAAATAAAATCTTTGTCAAACACTCTTTCCTTGTCGATATAACAATGAAATATTCAACTGAGACTCACCGAATTGAGATTTTAATGATGACCGGGTACGGGGATAACTGCAGAAGTCAAGTTGAAGTGGCAAACTTATTCAATCACAGGTATCCCGAATTGCCTGATATTTCACAAAGTACTGTGTCTAAAATTCATGCACAGTTCAGAGAACTTGGACATGTTAAACCATTGAAAAGAAAACCACACTTCGTTGAAGATGATGTGAAAGTGGATATTTTGTTAAGTGTCGAAGAGAATCCAACTTCAAGTACACGTCAAATTGCCCGTGAAAATAATGTTAGTCATACAAATGTTCTAAGAAGTCTTCATGAAGAAAAACTTCATCCCTACAAATTAACTTTTGTGCAGGAGTTAACAGAAGACGATCCAGATCGTAGAATGGATTTCTGCGAAAGATTGATGAATAAGCTGAACAGAAATGAGATAGCTCTTGGTACCATTCTTTTTTCTGACGAATCAACATTCACATTGAATGAAGAGGTAAACCGACAGAACTGTAAATATTGGTCAGCAGAGAATCCTAATTGGATGCGTGGGACACATACTCAGTACCCTCTAAAGGTGAACGTTTGGCCCGGTATCATAGGCGACCATATTATTTTTCCTATGTTTATAGATGGAAATTTGACAGCTGAAAAATATTTAAATATGCTTAGAAATGAAGTTATTCCTGCGTTGGCATAATTATATCCCAACGCAATAGATCCTAGCTTACCGAATGAAAATGTTTGGTTCTAGCAAGACGGGGCAACACCCCATTATGCTTTAATGGTAAGAACTTATTTAGATGAAATTTTCTCTAATGAATGGATTGGACAAAGAGGTACTTTTGAGTGGCCAGCTAGATTGCCAGACCTTACGCCGTTAGATTTTTTTCTGTGGGGTTATCTCAAGAACAAAGTATATGTAACACAGCCAACTAGCATTGTAGACCTCAAAGACAGGATAACTACAGAAATACGAAATATTTCACCTCAAACTTCAAACAAAGTTAAGGAGGAGTTCTATAGGAGACTGTGCTATTGCCAACAACTAGGTGGAGATCATTTTGAGCATTTATTTCAATGTATTAAAATCAAATACATCAGGTATTTTATGTATGTGTTTGATAACTGTAAAAATAAAAATTTCACCCTGTATAATTCATGATTGACCATACATTATTCAGTTTTTTGGAATCGGTTCATTGAGAGGATTTCAAAAATATGCAAATATACAGGGTGTTTCATTAAGAAAAAAAAGACTATGGCATACTTGCGTGAATCGCCCTGTACATTTACATTTATGTTTACCTAACGCACAACTCAATTCAAAAGTTGACGTGTCTCGGCTTTTTTATAATTCTCTAAGATAATGACATAAAGAATTAATTTTATTCCATAAGTGGTTTCCACACTGTATGAAATAAAAATACTTGGTTTCATTTCACTCGAACATTATTGTTTCGAATAAAATATATTGATTGATTCCACCCAAATACAATTATTAGATTGACTATAGCTTTTCGATTCATTTGATATAAAAATACATTATTTCAGTAATATTTATTTCACTCAAAAATCATTGTTAGTGATGAAATAAAATGGGCTCATTTTTCTCGAATGATATATTATTTTCCAATTTCAGTCTAACAAATCGATGAAATTTTTTTGGAGGCTCAGAATTATTTTTACCACTGGAAGGGACATACAAATTTGGCCAGGGAACATATTCAGGACTCTGCAGGGGGCCACTGCAATTTTTCAAAATAAGACATCCCAGTTTTGACGGCTGATTCGGATCCAGCGGAAAAGTTTATATCCGAATATGTGATAAAAACATTTTTTTCGGGTCCCACTGGAGCACCCTTTGTTGTAATCTAATAGTAGGGAGTTTCAATGAAGCCTTGGAAAAAGTTGTTCAATAGTTTTCTCCTTTACTAGATGGATTCATTGAGTGAATACTTTATAAAAACTCTCTCATTAAAACCTGTTGTATACTAAAAATGCATATTTATTCGCCTGCTCTGATACTTGATGTACTGTACACTCTGTATTCTAAGGTTCCAGAGTACGTATTAAACTTGAAGTTGAGTGATTCATTAATTTGACTTTGAGTATTCCATTCGATTCAGTATTTCGTTTATTTTGATTGGGAAATTCAATAATTCATTCATTGTTTTATACGTAGTAGTTATTTTATTTTTGTCGAATATGTACCTACCCACTGCTCTTAGTTCGTTAGATTGTTCTAGAAATTCTGAAGAATAATTCAAAGCACTAGTAATATCAAACACAGTACAGATTGGATCACTGAAAACAAAGACATTCCCTTTTTCGCATTAAGGCTTCCTAGAACTCCTTTACTAGCTACAGGTCAAAATCTTGATTATTTTTCTCGAATAGTCCAAAACTTTTATTCGAAGAAGTCGCTAAAAAGTACCTAATTAAATCAAGTAATTACTCATGAAATAGCTGAAATGTGTTAAACTTGATAAATTTACAGATGACAGAGGATGAAACTATAATCACAGAGTACACCATCCCAGGAAGAAGCGAAGCTTGTTCTATTTTTAAATTCATTTTCTGAGTGCGCATATGGTGCGCATGTCTGACAGTCGCCATTTCAAGCCCGTTATCTGTCAATGACATGTGATTTTATTGTTCACCAAAGAATTTTCTTTGTTGTAATCTTTAACTTTTAAATATATAAATCATAAGAATTTTATATTCAAGCACCATACTTATTGTAATTCTTTATCATCATTCACTGAAATTTTTTCTATTGTAAACTGATATTATAAATATAATAATATATATAATATATTGGTGTTCAGACTCACCCTATCTTACATATAGTGCTACATAAAAACATACTTACACATATAATTTCGATAACAATATAGAAAATAAGAATCATTTGGTTAAACAATAGCTCCTTATTTTCAATAATGATGGTACCTACTCCAAAAACAGAACCTAAAACTTATATTTATATATTTTTCACAATATTTGTTGGGCTGTTAAATTAACTTTGAGAATCCATAAATTGAGTTGAACAATTAAAACTTTGTCGAAACAAGTCATAAAAATAAACAATTATTATTTGAGATTCTTTGGTTTCACTTTTTTGCGTGTAGTTAACATTTAATTTACATTTTTTGAACAATTTTCTCAGTATAACTTGATACGTTATCTGTCAACGTCAGTTTGAAGGTCACGAAATTTTGCCCCCAAAAGATCAGAGGATTTGTGCTGATTTGGCTGCTATATTCTGTGCTATAATTGTGTAAATTTTGGATGGCCTACCAAGCAAAAAAAAAGTATATTGAAGATTAATCTTCAGAGCCTCCAAGTGAAGTGAAGTCGAACTACGAAAAGTAAAACTAGATGTCCATTGTCCAAAGTATTATTCTATTATTTATTTATTTCAAATTTCAGAGTCATCAAATATCACGGAGAAAGCGGAATATGGCCAAATATGGTTAAAAATCAATTTCGAACCTGAAGATGATGCATTAAGGCACTGGAAGAATTCACATGAATTACGATATATTCAACGTTTTTGAGCCGAACAATATATTTTTTCAATTGAAGAGTATATTGGTTTCACTTGAGTAACTCACACACAATATTCTTGAATCAATACTACGAATTCTGGAAATAAATGCACAGTTGAACAAAATTAATGATTATTTTTAAATTTCAACAGTCTGGTATTCAACCAAACATGTGTTCTAGAATTCAAGTATATATTTGCTTCATTTGAGGTTATTAATATTCTTGAATATATATATATATAACTTTTCATTTGCTTTCATTGTGGAATACATTATCGGATGGAAATAAATTATTCTTGCATGAAATGAACCCGAAAAATATAAAAATTGACTTTGTCAAATGTTTTTTTGTATCAAACAAATTAATATTGTTTTTGGAATCCAATTAAACTAGCGTTTTCTTTTAAATGATAGGTTCACTCCGCCATATTGAAATAAGAAATTTGCTTGACAACTAAATTCTATTCGATTTAATATTTTTTACGTGTATATATCGGACTCCATACCGAAATAATATGGAAACTAGTTACCTGCTATATTACAAACACGTCACGTTAGAGTAGGATCCATACTGAGGATCATGCCATTTAATATAAACTTGATTTTAAATTGATCAACCATCAGAAGTTGAGCCAAAGTATGAGTGATTTGTATTGGTGACAAATAATTGCTTGGTTCACGGGTTGTGATAGGAGCATTATATAGTTTCATAAAAGGGTATAGTTCTATTCACGATCTAAGAAATTAACCTAACCTGCGATTGGATATTGACATGAATAAAGCCATAAAAGTAGCAGCTGTGACAGGGTCGTATTTATTTTGGTGGCGAATAATAGATCTGAAAACTCTATAAGACTGTGGGGTCATTTACTCACTACTTTTTCTTTTTCATCACGTACAGTGCGTCTCCTGCACGGTAAATACAACAAATTTTATGGTTCGATTTCATCTTAAGCCTAAGTCAAGTCAGTTTCTTAGATCGTGAAAAGAACTATACGCTGACGATGTAGCAATATCGGACTGGTGCAGGAAGGTATAATATCTTCTGCATATTCCTTGTGGTGTATTTATTATTACTATTATCAGTTTCCAAAGAAAATTAACAAAGAGGAGGGTATAATACTAAAAAAACCAAAAATTGTTTTTTTTGTGTTGTTAAATGTCGATAAGTTAAATTATTCCATAACTGCAATGACAATAAATGTAGGAAAATTTTGATTTTAACAAATATTCAGGAACGAATAATATGGTTAGCTCTTGATCTAAAGCTGATTCTTAGTGCATTACCTAATTGCCCATCTCTAAAATCTTCTCAGTGAAGCCATATTTGCTGAAAAATAAATTAGATCGTTCCACATAGCACAGAAAGTCCTTTTTATTGCAAAAGTTATGCCAGAAAGTAAGTCTGAGAAGAGTTCCTCGTAACAAAGTGATATGATGATTAGGTTAAATGGGGAAGAATAATACCTCGTTAGACATTCATTGAAAAGTTTCGAGTCATTCCGTTTTGTCGGATGAAACGATTTGAGCTTTTGTAATTTAATGTTCTACTTTTGGGAAAGTTACGGCTCATTTTGTGGTTCAAAGCATTTTCTTCTTATTAACCTTTGTTGCTTTCAACTAATATTTTTACATCATGCGAATTATGAAACATTCGCATGAATTTACTTTTGTGCTTTTATGCTCAAAATACCGTTATACCAGTTTCAACCAGTTTTATTCATAACTGAATTACTAAGGTAATTATTTATTATACAGAGAAAATCCCTCCAATCTGCTTATCGTTCAAGAGATGAGTGATATTTGAATATTATATTATTTCACAAGAGTTGTGAGTGATTCATTACGCAGGAAGTGGAAAATAGAATAACAACTCGTGTGACGTACTATACTTTTCCCACGCCCATCTATTTCCATCTACGAAATAGGGAAAATAGCGATAATTTTAACTTTATTACAATGGTTGTTAATAACAATTGAACAATTATTGTAAGTCGTTGGGGCCTCATTATTGAACGGTGGAATTACTCAAGCTAGGTATGTTCTAACTTTTAAGAAACGGTTGGTGAAGTCTGGCATCAGTTTCAATTATATCATTATTGTGAGTACCTAGATTTCACAAAGTAAGGGTCTAGAGAGTGAATTGAATCGAAAATGAATATCTATATATCTGATGGGATAACTTTCGAGACGTCCTACAAAACGTACAGCTCGCATATTTAGAAAATGATAACTAACAATTAACAATATTTCCAGACTCGCTATCAATCGAAATAATAAAGATAAATGTCCAGTTAGGTATTTTCCAAACTTTTTAGGCAGACCTAGCAATCTGTCCTAATATAAAGTATTTCCAGTCCCTTTTGGAACGGAAATAGCAGTTAATCCGATCAAGGT
Organism: Galerucella tenella; assembly: GCA_910591685.1. Classification (NCBI taxonomy): domain Eukaryota; kingdom Metazoa; phylum Arthropoda; class Insecta; order Coleoptera; family Chrysomelidae; genus Galerucella; species Galerucella tenella. The sequence continues at coordinate 12,825 of CAJUYH010002486.1, forward strand.
ATTGTCTAACTAGGAAACAAAGATTCCACAAAGTTGGGGTCCAAAAAGTAAATTCATTCAAAAATAGATACCCATATATCTTTTTTGAATTATCAATCGGCATTTTTATCATGCTGATGTTCTTTATAATAAGTTTCAACGAAAAAAAACTTACTCACACGAATTCTCGAAATTCTTATATGTATTGTGACAGAAAATTTAATTCACAGCACTAGGCAGAAGAAACATTGCATTGCGGAGCTCACAATAATTTGAAATCGTCTACGTAGATTTTCTTTTTGTCAAAGCTCTATTCCATTGTTCGTAATCGGCTCTTTTTTATTTTCTTTATAATGGAAGTCAAGTTCTCTATTGTCGGGTAAATTTTCTCAGTTGTTTGTTTGGAAAATTTGGTATGAGCTTTTTATTTCTTATTAAATTGAGAAAAAGCAAGACAAATATTCATAAATACTCGTTGATTGTTACGATATGTCATTCCCAGTTAATTACTCTTACTTGAATGAATCCATCTTGATGGATCCCTTTTTTTCGGGCTGAGATGAGAAACTCATGTTCGGATGGGTCCTAACCAGTACCCAGACAGTGTTGGACTCATCCCCAAGGGAATGCCCACCAACCAAACCCACCTCAAGCTCGCCGTTACTCCCGCCTCGGAATCACTACCCTAGCATACGCCAAGGCGGTCCCTCCTACACTCTCCGTCATCTACTCCCTTATATCACTCCTACCCCTCATATGCATTCTCTTTCCCAATCATGTTCTCCACTAGATTTATCTGTAACACCCTCCATCCATCCTCAACATTTTTTCTTCTCGCGGTCTGCTTTCTCCTTCCTCCTACTTGCCCAGACTCGTCCCCTCTGAGGGGTCCAGAGGGTACCTCCTATCTTTTCCATCTCCGTCTACATCAACTTCCTTCCGTCCCTCACTACAATCCGCCTCCCCTGGCTTGTGTCCCCTTTCCCCATATACCCTACAAAGGAAGGCTTGCCGACAGTCTCTGGCCATGTTCCCCACGCTCTCACATAGCCAGCATTCCCTAATCTTCTCCACTCCCCTTGCCCTACATCCTGCTACCTGGTGGCCCTTCACTCCACATCCAAAACATCTGCCCTCCTCTCAACCCCTCTATAATATTTACCCTATTTAAGTCCAGCACAATCTCCCGCTTTCTCACATTCTATCCTCACCACCGCCATTTTCATGCCGTTCCTCTCCCTCACCACTTTCATCGCCCTTGTCCCTTCCCCAATTAATTCCTATATTATCTTCCTCACCACTTCATCTTCAATCCACGGGTCTATCCCCACCATCTTAATGGTTTTTGTTGTCCTTCACACCCTCTCCACATCCCTCGGAATTCCCCTGACCTCAAACCCTTTCTTTGCTTCTATAACCACCTACCTGTTCTTTGAGACAAGTTTATCCACCCATTTTCTTTCCATCTCCCTCAAACGCTTGTTAATCCTTCCTATCCCCTCCTGATTGACTTCTTCAATATCCTCCAGGATTACCGCCTCACTCCTGACCTCCCTCTACTTTTCCCTATCTGTATAAATTGCTACCTCCGTCGCATCTGCTCTCACCCACGCGATCATCTTCCTCAGCACCTCCATCTCCACATGCTCAAGCCTGTGTAGCCCAATGCTGACCTTGCTTCCCACTTCCTCAAACAGTTTACTTATCATATCAAACACCTTCCTCTTATCCCTACAATCACTTTCCATCCGACAGATCAACTCCTCCGCGTTCACCCTTGTACCAGTCCTTTCGGTAGTGCGTACCTCCTTAACCCACTCCATTTCCTCTCCTCTTTTTCCTAGCATCGGGTAGGTACCTATCCCTTAAAATCTTCTGTATCCCCTTCTCCATTCCACTGTATTCCTTAGTCACCCATACCACTTTTTTCTTTCCATCCCCTATCATTGGACCTTCACATCTATTTCCTCCCTCTTTTCATCATCCCAGTCCTTATCTCTAATATCCATCCAACCGTCTCAGTCTCTTTTTCCCTCCTCCCATCGTGTTTGCATTATCTCCTTCCTACCTTCATCTCCCCTCAACTTCTCTAATTCCCTGACCCGCCCCTCTGCCACCGACTCTTGTTCTTCCAGCCTTTTCACCCTTTTCTCCAGTTGCCTCACCATCTCCTCCAATCTCTTTACACTCTCCCTCTCTTCCTCTTCTCCACTCTTCACTCACTCCCTTCCTTTATTCTTCTGTTTCCTCTTCTGCTCCTTATTCTCCAGAGGCGATACCACTTTTCTTTTCACCCTAGTATCGCTCCACTCACTTGTCTCTCCCGCCTTATCAGGTGTTCCTTCTCTCTCTTCCTCCACTGCTTTCTGTTCCGCTTTTTCCGCATACTCCATACTACATCCTACAAGTAGCTAGTGAATTGAATGTCCACCACCACAGAGCCCTGCTTGTAGTAAGGCTGGGTACTCCGGGAGATCACCAGGTATCCCGGAGGCACCGTTACTGACTGATTTTCGCGCAGCCATACATCCATTGTCACGGCTGCTACAACGTAGATTACGGATTGTTTTATCGAGGTTTACTCCTCTAGGCTTTTCGTCACGGTTGCCTACGGACGCAGTGGCCTCCGCTGCCTACAATCACACAACATAGCTGCCTCCTCTATGCTGCTGGTTTATTATCGAGGTTTACTACTCCATTTCCTTTGATCCGCGAGCAACTATTCGGGTTCCCATACTGGAGCCTTATTTATTGCTTTTCCCGAGGGTTGGTCGGTCATGAGGCCCTTACAGCTCCAAGAGCACGAGTCCCTTGACCACCCACTTTCTGTGGAGACACCCTATTAGCCATTGGGACGCGCCGTGTCGGGTAGGACAACCCATCTACGAAGACTTTTACGAAAGATAAGGTGTGAATCACTTCCAGCCTCCCTCATCCAACCCTCCGAAGCACGAATCTTAATAGATCCTGGCACCGAATAATAATCAATATTATTCGGTGATTCTGGTGACCTGGACCAGGATCACGACAAATAGAATTTGATTTCAGTGACGTCACGTTACCTAACAACCGTTTCACATCGTTTGCATGCGATAAATTGGTATCATGACACGGGATCTAAAGCGAAGAATTGACTTCATTCTTCTAGTCTTAGGATGGGAAAAAACCATAATGGACTGGAAAAGTAAAACCAAGGCTAAAGCAGTTTAGAAAATGTCAAATAACCAAAAAGTTTTTGGAATTCATACTATTATTCCGAAGATTTCCGAGCCTAGATTTCTATAATCGCAAGAGATGTGACGTGATACCAAATTTCAAGATTATCACCAGCATCTATTTGTCGTGATCCTACCACAGTAAAGTTAATTTTTTCTAGGTGAGTCTATTAGGCTATCCACTATGACTCGCGGAGTGTATTGAGACTAATCTAGCTGGCTCCTTAACAATTCCAGTTTTTCTATAGTGGGATTAACACTAGTCCCAATTCCTAATTCCTAAAGGGAAATGAAATATTTCGAACTGCTTCCCGACTCCTATCTTTCATATCCCCATGTGAGGCCAGAAAGATCACCAGGTCTTACAGTTTTAGGTTAACACTTACGGGGAAGAGTTTCGAAGACACGTCCAACTACAGAAAGCCTGAATATGTGCATTGCGAATGATGGCAGACATTTAGAGTAGTTGAAATAATTGAATAATAAGTGCATTTTGTAAATTTCCTGTCCCTATATTGTAAACAACGCATTTTTACACTGTTTTGACAGAAGTAACAATTACCAATATGCATCGGAAAACTCAATATTTTTCAATAACGTAGCTGAAAAGGCAAAAAACATTTTGGCTTCATTTTCCAATGAATTGAAGAAAAAGAATAACTCCACACGTAACATACAAAAGACAATTATGACAATTATAAATATTACCTACTCACGAAATTTGTATAGATAAGTGTTTTCTCGATTTTTTCAATTTTTTTATGAAATTTTCTGACTCCATGATAACTCCATCTCTAACCAAGTTTTCTATTACCTACTCTCGAGGTACTTCAGGAGTCTTCTGGCTTCCTTATATTGTGAAACATGTGCAACTTCCTTTTTTTTGTTGACACTCTCTGCTACATAACTTTCCGCTATATTCGAAAATTTCCCTTCGTCATGTCACTGGAGAGCTAAGACATCAACTCCAGTATTCGCTCATAAAGTGTCCAGTATACTACTTGAAGTTCTCGAAGTTCAGAAATTTATAAATTTTACTTAGAATTGGGGGAATCAAGTAATTCCCGACAGGCCGGCTTAAGCACTTTCCATTTTGATGTCACTGTGAGTTTACGTGCCATTCCATTTTTGGAATCATGCTTTAATTCAATATTGTCCATTTTCATTGCACAGAGATCACTAGAACGGCACGCCCATTATCATTTGAACCTTTATAATTAAATTAATATTATCGAGTACTTTAGACAGGAATTTATTCACATTTTTTTTGTCAAACAGATTTTATTTTTTGGGTTCATATCCGTCATTTATTATTTTCAAAAATTCTCGAAGCTTAGGATACTTGGAAATATCCATGTTTTTCTTTATGAAAAGGGTGGACATAGCAGATTTTCTGTTTAAGTACGCCAAAAGAGAAAGGTATTTGGTAGCAGTCTTTGTTTGGCAACATTTCTTGGGGTATTAAAACGTTGCTCCATACCTCTCCTTTGCTTTTTCTGGCAGCAGGGACAGACAAGAGATTTTTTGCTGATTCTTCTATATCCATTTGAATGTTATACGAATCAAAGTTCACACTTTTCTCCAATTTTTGATAATAAACTGCCAGCCGGACGATGTTGATAAAATAACAATGCTTATGACACAGTATAGGAACGAACCAGTTGTAACTTAAAACTGCCCCAGGCTAGAGCACTCCACCTCAGGGAGTGGAATTCGGCACCAATTAAACTATTTTATACACTATCACTGGGATGGGGTGTACAATTAATATTAAATTGGACGCCACCAGCTTTTTAATCGAACGAAGCAATTAAAACAAGAAACAAAAGGTGGAAAGCTGGAAACACCTTGTAAAAAATTAAATTTACGTTACTAAAAAATGAAATGAATCTACTTATTCCCGAACACGTTTATCCAATTCAATAATTATTGAATAATCAATACAAAGGATGGAATAATAATTATTTATTGTATTATTTGAAACTCAACATAAATTGAATATTTCAAAAATTCAAGGAAAAGAATACCAATTGTAATTAACACGCCAAATCTAAATCTTACACACGCTATAGATAAGACGGAGGAACTTATCTTAAAGGGCTGAGGACGTTGCAGCTCTTAGCGCGATGGCGGCGGTGGCGGTAATCTCTTCTCTCGTACGGATCAGGAACGGGAACAAAGGTGGCCCAAAGATGTCTTCGGAGGTGAAATTGCAATAAGCTTGCCTTAAGCTTGACATAAAACTTGCCTTAAACTAAAAGTTGCCTAAAACTTGCCGGCTGCAGAGCTGCGGAAAAAGAGAAAACAGGGATAAGGAACTAGAAAAATACATTAGGAAGGAACGAATAAATAGAACAGATCAGGTAAAAAGGAGCTTATGCTATAGCGCATACAAAACCCGAACTCCACGTGCCAAAATACAACTTAACAGTGATCGTTTTATTCTACTCGTTTTGTTCCTCAAATACACAAAAAATGCAAATCAGCAAATAAGCAATAAAAAAATAGATAGCTGTAAGCACTAAAAAATAACCTAGGGAAAATACAATAATAACCTACCAACCAGACAATAGAAATTGTTCACCAAAAATAAAAAATTAGATATAGATAACTGTTGCCTTGAATGTAGCAGTTAGAGGAAAGAAAGAGTCCACTCGAAAATTGAAATTTCGAACATCGACAGACATAAATGGAAGGGGAATTAGATAATTGAAATAGTTTTTTAGACGAAAAACGTAACAGCTGAACAGCATGTTACACAGTATGTTATCTCGTGACGTTACACTGCCGAGCTCTCTGTGACCTACAACGTCGTTCGGATGAGTATCTCATCCGGCGGCCAGTGCTGTGCTGCGATCCAACTAAAGTGCCAGTGGTGAATTTGCGAATCCAATTATTTATTACAGCTTATATTTTTACGGGTTTTCAGTATTATTTTTATGGTTTATAACCATTTTTTGCAATGGATACCATTAAATAGAAGAAAACGGGTATTGTGTGTGTAGTTCGTGGATGTAACAATAAATATTATAATTGTGATGGAAAATTATACCTTTTTCCAAAGGATTCAGAAAGGTGAGAAACTGTTATTATAATACTTTATTATTTGATCTTCATATTATATTTATGAGCCTTAGTTTCATGCATTGATTTAATTTGTTGTTTTTGTTTCAGAGCTAAAGTTTGGCTCGAAGCATGCGATAGGCCTGACTTGATGCCAAAAATAGAAGCTCTATACAATGGTAGTCATCGTTTATGTGGTGCTCATTTTGAACCAGCCATGATTATGCAACCTCATAAAATAAAAATTCTTTTAAAAAAGGCTATTCCAACAATATTTCTTTCATCAAATATTGCAATGCCTAAAGACTTCTAGACAAATGATTTATCGGAAAAGAATTTTGTTCGCTACTTTTGTGGTTATTTAATTAAAAAATGTTCGGAATGTTCGTACATGCAGCGTATGTGGGACGTATTCACAAGCGTATCAGAATTTAGACGATTCGTCCTTATAGTGTTACATTAGAGCTTATGAAAATACGAATAAGGATACTTTTGGAAACTTGAATATGCCGCATGAAAATTCTGTACAATACATCTCATTATTAGAAACATTATTCCAAATGACTCTTGAGAAAATTGCTACGGAATATAATATTGTTGAATCACTCATAAATATTAGTCAAACAATAGAGTTTGTACATACTTGTGTTGATTTTCCAATAAAATATTCAATGAAACTTTTCTTCAGGGTACGACTATATTACACATTAAAATTTGTCAATAAATATTTAAAAATCCTAACAAAATGAAAATTGTAATATGGAAAAACCAATGAATATTTGGTATGAGACTATTGTTTTATTCACTCATCAGTGTACTGTTCTACAATATTCAAAAAAAAAAAACATTTAACACGTTCAAGTCATTTTAAAACTTATGCCACCTACGCCTATGGTAAAATGAATCGTAAAGCAAAAGCTCTGGCAATTTATGAATGAAATTTATCAGAGTTATACTACCGGTTCGTTCTTATACTGTGCTTATGACGTACGCTTTAGAAACCGGTCAAGGCCATCCATATTTTCATGCAAGAAATATCAAATTGCATTATAAAAAATGCAAGAATAAATTCTGAAGGGACAAGGAAAATTCTCATATACTTCACGAGATGTGAAAACTGCCAGTCCTCGCTATCGCTCGAGCACAAAATCGTTCTTGATTAGTAAATGTTACTGGCATCCCTCATAGTATAGAAAAATATTATAAGCAGCTCCCTCAGTTTTGTTTCGTTATGTAATGTTAATATAGTATTGTTTTGTGAAAGGTTTTTCACTTGTTATTTTATTTTAAAAACAATTTTAACAACAAAATGGGTACATTTGGGTACAGGTGAGTATTGTTCGTATTGTTTGTTAATTTTCATTCTCAAGTCTTAATTGTTAGCGGTTAAGCAGCCGTCCAATTTATTGTCTCAGAAATTTCATTTGTTCAAAATTTTCCACTCTGAAAGTAGGTAAGTATTGTAATGTTGTGTATTTATGTTACTTGCATCCCTTATAGTATAAAAAGCTATTATAAGCCACCCCCTCAGTTTTGTTTCGTTATGTAAAGTTAATATATTGTTTTGTGAAAGGTTTTCACTTGTAATTTCATTTTAAAAACAATTTTACTAACAAAATGGGTACAGCTTACTGGGTGAGCCAACAATCGTCAACACTCACCAACTCTCTGGGTTAACAAGAGATATCAGTTCACGGTTTCAACAGTTCATTTCATCTTAATCGTCTTCTTTTGAGCTAGTTAAATTTTCACCATCCCATTTGAAATTTTTGAGGAAAAATTATAAAAAGAGCTATTTGTTACATAATGCAGTCTAGTTATCGATTGAAAAATTTTAAGAGCTGTTGATATTTATGCTCTATGCTCTACGTTACAGTCTTTTTCATGTCAACGGAACAACACACCCCCACTACTTTGAAAAAGGTGATATAGAAAAATTACTTCAACAAAAGCTGTGGAATATTAACAGTAGTTTTGAAAATGGTTTTTTTGTGTCCATCATGTATTGAAGAATGTTTCGTCAAAATTCCGATCATATTGGTAGGCTAAAGATCGCGCCATCTAGCGAAAGAAACTTTAGAACATACCGTTTCTAAGATTATGGTACCTCGTTACCCTTATTGAATCACCCGTTACAATGAAATCGATTGTGCTACATTGTTTCGTTCATTAGTTTCGAAAAAAAAATTAAAAAGCATTCCCCAAGTGAAGCAATAATAACATATTCCAGTGTTGACGTATAATCAGCTCAATGCTTCTACAAGCTTTTGTTAAGTGCAGACAAATAAAATACATATTCTATATTTTCTGGAATGTACGAGAGGATTGGTTTTGGCTTTGTGAACAAGCGAAACTTTTTTAATTTGCTTTCATAATTTGTGCGGTGGACAAGGTTTATTTGCCACAAAATATTTGTACGTCCTCGTTTTTTGTTTTTGTTGAGAGTTTGTACGTCAAAACATGTAAAACGGTTTTTTGTCGAGCCTTTCCATCGTTTTTCGACACAACGGAATTTCAAAATTTATTCAGTTCACAAATGAAATTGAAAGATCTGGGAGTACTATAAATCGCAAAATTACGAAAATGTGGTGTTGGGAAGTCATTTAAAATAAGTTACTTGCGCCAAAGACTCTTAAGATAGCACACTTTCAATATGTTAAATTTTTCAAAGCTCGAATGAGTTTGGATACCATAGATAAAACTGCAACTTTATATCGAAGCCAGAGAGTCGCCATCCTCATTGAAAAAACAAGCTGTTTGCAATTTTTTTTTTTGGATTCATGGATATTCCCAGAAAGGTGAGTATTGTTCGTATTGTTTGTTAATTTTTATTTTCAAGTCCTACTTGTTAGCGGTTAACCTGCCGTCCAATTCATTGTCTCAGAAATTTCGTTTGAATGAAATTTTCCACTCTGAAAGTAGGTGAGCATATAGCGTCCCAGTGCATGTAAGCGAAAAGATGCATTTATCGCCGGATGCGGAGCAAATTGTGTGGAGTGCTTGAAACATCGAGGTTTTAATATAACCGATGCAGCGGAAGAAATATGTAAGTTGCTCAAAACCTCAATATACGCAGTGAAAATCACTATCAACAAGCCTATACATGAAGGAAAAACAAAGTGACGCAAAAAAAACCAACCTGACCAAATGCAAAAGGATAAAATACGAAAAACGATATATTTATGTTATATACCAAGAAGAACAAAATGATACCAACCCTAAATTGTATTGAAAAGCGGTTAATAATTGAAGAGTACATTGTGTAGCCAAATGAGTTTGTGGAGTGCTAGTTCTCTGATGGATTCAAAATATATTTTTCAAATAAATAGCTCACGAATGTGACATTATAATTGCTCATATTCATACAACATATATTTAAAAATAAAGGCCTGATAATCGTTCACGAAATGTCGAAATGCTACTGTCTTATCCGAAATATCTACATTATACTTTCTGTTCATTGGTATAACGCCTGCAAGCTGTGATATGCTACTCAAACCAGTAGTATAAGATGGACAATAGTAGTCTAAAGTGTTTCGCTGTAGGCTGTACGACTCTTCTCTATGACGGTATTTTCCCAGTGGTTACCCATCCAAGTACTAACTGCGTGTAGCACTCCTTCACCGTAATTATTGCATCAGAGGCGTTCAACTACAGTGCTGGGAAGACGCCGAAATGAAAGCTTATTGCGAAAAATGTACAAAGATAATTAGAAGTTCAATCGTCTAACTTGAATTCAGGTTTCTTACTGTGAAATGTTGATGAATATCTGAACAGCTTTTGTTTCATTCGTTATTAGAACATATCAATTAGATGGGAATATTTAACGAATTGTGCGGATATTTGATCGTTCTAAAAACGTTGTAGACTTCGTTTCACATAATAATAGCCCACTAGGAGTCTGAAGAAGTAGCAGTCGTTTGCGCGAAGAAGCTGCACATAACAATATCTGAACATCAATATCGGTCAAATGCCTCAGGCCTTAGTCTTAGTGGGTTCTTCTTATGTGAAACGGAGTCTACTGTTGATGACAAGAACAAGTTATAAATTATCGTTATTTGCCCACCTAGGAATAAGGTTTGTTGTACTAACGTTGAGTAGTCTTTTACTATAAAGTTGTAGCGTAGGATTGAGTTATGAAGCCTACGTTGGTTTAAGTTAACATTTTGTCGGAAGTCAACATAATGCTGCTTGAATAACAGCACATGTTCTGCTAAAACTGCTATATCAGTAAGTAAACAGCAAATATAAGTTTATTCATCATCATAAAAAATGTACAAAATAACTATAGAAACAAGATTACAAAGACAAAATAAAATAATTTTATTAGACTAATTTGATATCTGGCTGACAATCAAACCGATTTACCCGCTAAGGCAATGCCTGAGTGTGGGGAAACTAAGGCATGGTTAGCTCGGTGTTCGTAACAGTAAATACATACAATAAGTAAAACAAATAGTGTTACATGAAAAAAAAACAGATAAGAAAAGTGACAGATATAATTTGAATGTGTAAAATTTTTATAGATTATGAATTGAAAAACATTAAATAAAAAGACTTAAACTAAACTAGGACCAAAATAAATATATTTAATAATATTACATTACAATATTTTCAACTCCTATTAGGTTCAATTTGATCTTTAATTGCATATCTTTCTTTCAACCAAAGGTAATTTTTAACTTTATTTTTGAAAGAAAAAACACTTTTTGCATCCTTTATTTCTTTTGGGAGGTAGTTGTACACTCTATTGGCCAAGTATTCAAGAGATCGCATTGTAGCAGTTTTTAGAGTAAATACTGATTCTAGGGATTTCTCTTTTTTGTATCTGGTATTATGTGCATGATCTAGTTCCATTGCTGCGGTTGGTGTTGTTCTCATGGCTCCTGTGATGTTCAGACAAGCCATTCGCTGTATTTGATATAATTTTTGGATGGCCGTTGCTTGTAGAACTTTCGGTCCCCATGCAATTGCTCCATACGTTAACATGGGTCTTATTATTGCAGTGTAGATCCAGGTGACCACACGGGGTGACAGACCCCATGTCTGGTCTGACCCCTCTGGACCTGCACGTCAAGGAGGTTGCGTTAATGGCCATGGTACGATTGCGCACGGCTGGTGTAAACCCCGAAGTAGGAGTGGGCCAATTGAGGTTGAGCCTATGGCAGGAAGCGCTCACTGCGCTACCTCTGCTGCAGGCAGCCAACGATGCAATTGAACCCAGGTTTCTGTTTAACAAACCCTACAAAATTCAAATAAAACAGAACACAGAACCAGACGCTGCAAATGCAATACGCATTTATACAGATGGTTCAAAAATGAAAGAAGGCTCAGGATGTGGAGTTTACTCGAGAGCACTGAGCCTCAAGATTAAGTGGGGAATGGGAAACAATACCAGCGTGGTTCAAACAGAACTGGCTGGTATCTCAATTGCCACAAAAGAACTAACCAGAAGAGGAATTTCTGGAAAAAACATAACAATCTGCACTGATAGTAGACAAGCCCTATTAGCCTTGAACAGACAACGTGTTATATCGAGGCTAGTACTAGAGTGCCACCAAGATTTAGCTGACGCCTCGGCAGATAACAATATTATCCTGAGGTGGGTTAAAGGGCACGACAGGAGTAAAGGAAATCGCATTGCTGATTCTTTAGCCAGGGAAGCCGCTGGACTGAAAATTCTAGGACCCAGTGACACCTACGGCCTAACGACTTCGACAATTGCGGAACTAGCCAAACGTTACACCCATACTCAATCCTTTAAGAGATGGGATGGAATCAAAGGATGCAGTCTTGCCAGGATCACCCTGGGCGACCCTGGAAAGCTGGCGCCGAAGAAATATTTGGCGATGACCAGGAAAAACCTACGTTTAACAGTAGGATTTCTGACTGGTCACTGTCAACTAAGGAAACACCTCCATACTATGGGGTTAGTGGACACACCTCTATGCAGGATGTGTGAACAGGAAGATGAAACTGTCAGGCATGTCTTATGCGAGTGTCCGGAGTTATCGTCAATAAGAGAGTGTGTGTTCGGTGAGTCTTGGCCTACACCTGCCGATATAAAGGAGATGTCTCCTAGTGACCTGGCCACCTTCCTGAGAAGGACAGGATGGACAATGACCTAGGAGGACAACTCCTCGGGAGGATGTACAATGGGTCACATGTGGCCTAAGTGCTGTGAGCCTACACACTCACCCTCCCCACTCTACAGATACAGATACAGATGTGCATGATCTACATAAACTAGAAATCCCCTTCTCTTGAATTGCTGTACTGCAATGTTAAAAAAATAAAGCTGCCGCATATCCATTACTTTATTATCTTTATATCATACATCAGATGGAAACAATCTTGGTTTTTTTAAAACTATTTTTAAGAACTGTTTTTGTAGGACTTCTACTTTCTTGAGGTGAGTATTTTCAATACCTCCCCAAACCAATATCCCATATCTCAGACGAGATTCTATGAGCGCAAAGTATAGTTTTCTCAACTGATGAGTGTCTAAAATATTCGCTAAGTTTTTAAATTTAAACAACATACTGCGTGTTTTTTGTATTTGATTACTATGAAAATTCTATCGTAAATGACTGTCAATTGTTACTCCCAAATATTTAATGCTATCTGATGAATGCATTTCATTGTGACCTTGTATAGTTAAAAAGTTATACGGAGGTAAAAAAGAAGCTAGACATGTGGAAGGTAAGTAACAAGTTTTATCGTAGTTTATGGATAACTTTTTTTGTTTAAAGCAATCAAAAATTTTTACAAGATCACCCTCTGCTTTTTCTTTTAGTTGCATCCAAGTATCTGCACTATACACTATTGCAGTATCATCAGCAAAGGAGATCATCTCACCACTAGATTGAAATGCCAGTAGATTGTTTAAATATATTATAAATAAAATTGGTCCTAACACTGTCCCTTGCGGAACTACACGTTCTACTAATTTCTTTTTACTAATGGAGTTGTTGATTTTAACATATTGATAACGGTTAGTTAGATAGCTTTTTATTAAGTTGTAGATATTTCCTCTGAATCCTAGATCCTCCAAAGTTCCCAAAAGATTTGTGTGATCCACAGAATCAAAAGCTCTAGCTAGATCAAGAAATACACATAAAGCTGGTTTGGTTTGGTCTATATATTTATATAATTTAGAGGTTAGAGCACAAATTGCATCCTGCGTAGATGTACCTTCTCTAAAGCCATATTGATTGCAAGATATTAGTGTCATTTATGTACTGAGTAATTCTTTTTTAAAGATTTTGATGCTTCCTCATTTCAAACCGTGACAAAACTGTATCTCAATTTCCAATCGTCAAATCAAGATAACCGATGCAGCGCTGCTCATATGATACTGGATTAATCTATAATAATAAACTCATTGGAATATTTGATATACTTTTATTAACATAGATATAATTACGAAACTGAGGATCGATATTATCAATTTGTTATTTTCCTTCGGTTTGTCCATATACTGCAAGCAAATTTGAATTCATCATTGAAGGCATCACAATAATCAACCTAAAAAAATAATAATGCTCACCATGTGATGGATCAGGTATTAAATGATTATAGACAATTAGTACACAGGCGTTATTATTTTAAATGGAAATTGTTTTCGCTATCGATTTTAATGTGAAAAACAAGTAGAATACGGCTATTGGCCAAGACCCAAACTTGCTAGTCGACGATACTGTGGACATCGGGAATCTTAAAATTTTCACAAAACCAGAACAATTAATGAATGCCACGTACTTGGATGCATTCCTTGGGAACTTCTTTATCATAAAAAAAACATGGCACAGAAATTCAAGGGATACTAAGGGTTAATAGCGACGGTTGAAAATTGATAATAAGGTTGAAAAAAAAAACAATAAGCTAGTGTATGCTGAAGATTCTACTGTGTTGGTTGATATTGAAAATATTATTGGCATACATAAAATAAACATGGATACAAGTATCTTGATAGCCAATGAATTCAAGTTTAATACACCATTTTTCAATTCTCACAGATCGCCAAAACTCCCCACGTCCCACTATACACCGTGTCCCACCATGTCTCACCAGATACCACAAATGTATCATTGAGTATGTAAACATTTGTGGAGAATTGTCAAAAGATAATTTAATATCTGTCAGACATTCAGCCCTTAGGCAATCCAGATCAAGTGACCTTATATCGACCAGGGCAAAGAGTTTGAACTCTCCATTAGTTTTGTATTGTCTTTTCTGTACTAAACGGTGTCCAAGAATTTTATCGTCGATCTTATCAGTTGGTTGTAATTATTTGAAAACCGTCATTCGATTCTAATCGATGAATTCCTAGATATGAATATAGATAGTTATTATATAGACATTTTCACACAATTCTTGCACCAAAAAGCAGATGGAGGATATCGAAACTTTATATGCCTACAAAAAATATTTTTAATTTGGGCTTTGTTCTGGAAGTAGGATCGACTTGAGTTTTTGTTTTAAAAGGCAATATCTTCTGTATGTTCCTTGTGGTATATTATTAATTAATTTCTACTTATTTTTTCTTGACAACGGTAGCTGGAACGCTACCGAAACGTTGAAATAAAGAATTTAAAAATATTGTGGTTTAATTTCCCAAGAAATTAAAAAAAGAATTAAAAGGCAATGTTTTACGTGAATTCATTATTATGAATGTTGTATTGAATTTATACATATATATGCGAGAAAAGTACTTGAGAAACCCTACAATTGGGAAATTTCTTTGGATGAATAAGAATAGCAAGGTCAAGAAAGAGTTGAAAGTTTCAAATATACTTCCATTACATGCATGGGTTTGATAAGCAAGAGAAGCTTTTTTTCAAGGATTTTGATTATAGTAGACTAATGATATTCATCAAGTAGATCACAAGATAAAATGATTCCATTTTAATTAAATAAGGTCAAAAACTTCTCCTTGCGCATTTGTTTGAGAGAAGTTGAATTTTTTTTGAATGTAATTCAAATGACAAGAAGTTATTTCTCAATTCTTGGGATCTGAAGGATGCTAATATATATGTTACGGTAAATGTACACTCTTGGGAAATGTACACTTTTACCGTAAAATGTGTACATTTCCCAAAAAGTTAGGTATAGGTATGTGAACTGAATATAATGTATGTGTACATTTCCCGGCAAATGTGTATTCTTGCTTCCACGTTCTGTTGAATGTATTCTTTCACCTTCATGTTTTAAAAAAAAGTGGAATACTAATAAATTAAAAATGTTTTTGCAGTTAAAAAATATTTATAGTAAATATATTTCTTTCTCTTATTGTTTTTTAAGTTTGATTTCGAACAAGAAATGTTGATCGTACTGCTTTAGTGATGAATGCATTGTAATGCAATGCAATGCAATGAGTTATTCAAGAAGGGGAGGGAAATACAATCATCGTTCCCCTTCAAGTTTTCAAAAATGGGAAGGGTAAATGCATTCAATACTTTGTAACGCGCATATCAAGTTGATCAAGAAGGGGCAGGGTGATTTCAATGATTATATTCCCTTCCCCTTCTCGAATAACTTAATGTGCATTACAAAGTATTGAATATCTTAAGGGGAAAGGTGAATCCAATGATTATATTCCCTGTCCCTTCTTGAATATATTGATGTTCACTACAAAGTATTGGATACCTTTTAAGGGGAAGGAAGAATGTAATGATTATATTTACTTCCCCTTTTTCTCACATTCACTAACATTCACCAATATGAGATGGTCATTGTGAATTCAATGTACATTTCCATTATTCGAAATTGTAAATGTTAGTTGAATGCACATTATCCAAACGAGGAGGCAAATGTGCACATTTACCGAAAAATTGAAGTTTTTATGTGGGCCAACCAGTTTTCTTCAAAATAAAAACACAAGACCAAAACATATTTTCGTTTGCCTTGTATATTTTATTTGATGCAGACTCCTCAATACCCTTGCAGTAATTTTTTTTAATGCAATTGTAAATATACCTTTTGGTTTTCGGCTGTCTTCTTCACGTGCCATAAAAACTCAAGAAGAGCAACTGCAAAGGCAATACCCATGCCAAGTCCCAAAATAATAAACAAGCCTCTAACATGTTGTATGGATAGCTCCTCAGTCGATATAGGTGTTTCTTCTTCGCAAGATTTGGCTTCATCTTCATTTTCATTTCTTTCTACCCACCACTTCTTCTTTATATCTGCAATCGTACCGTCTTCCTGAAGTTTCAGAATAGCTCTATTTATTGCACCTCTGTAGGGAGCATCTGAAAACAGGGTATAACTTTTCACTTAATCTTACCCTAATATCGATTCAATGGTTGAGAATTGAATAAAAAGTTCGAGGAAATAATTTTCCTTTATTTTATTTTTTTCATGAAAAATAATATCACAAGGTATTTATTGCTTAAAGTTGAAATTTTTGGAACACACCTTGAGAATAATTCAAGGAGAAAAATGACTGCTCTTTTCATAGATTGTTATTTGGACCGAGGAGATAAAAATTGATAAAATAGGAAAAAATCCATTATCGAATCGGAGCTGTGAGGTGGTAGACCCATCTATTCAACGTTTTGGCTATCGGTCAACTAAGTAATATTTGAAAGCTTGCATTGTCATGGTGGGTGATACCCAAACACTTGGAAAAATGAAGTTACAAGTCCAGATGAAAAATTGAGTGACCATTTATTGGATACTCCGTATTCTCCATGCGTAGACAGATTTGAGAATATGAGAGAAAAGTTTGAGTGAAATTAAGAATTTATATGGAATAGATTCAATATGACTTTTTGGAAAATATTAAATTCGTTACACGTCATTAGCAGTTTTTTTGGAACTTGTAGACTAGTGTTTTTGTGAAATGTTATTCTCTCTGTTGACGTTCAGTAACAGTCTCACAACAAATGGCGAGGTCAATTATCAGAATTGTAGAAATCGTGAGATATATCTCATTGCTGCAATTATTAAATATTAGCTCACTCACCTGTTGGCATAGCAATACCAAATGATCTTGAGTCCAAATATGCTCCAACTTTCCTCAGCTCGCAGTTTCTATGAACTTCATATTCAATTTGAGTCGATTCCATTAAAAAGGCATACAACCCGTTTTGAGAATCCAACACTCTCTGTGTACCTATGGAAAAAATGAATATATTCCAAATGAAACGTTTTTCCTGTATCTCCAAAAATTCATCAGAAATTCAACATATCTGGATAATTTCTCTCCAACCATAAAACCTCAAATGGTTATAATAAATTAATTCAATATTAATTATACCTCGCGGACAGCCACTGTCTTTTGGCTGGCAATTTTCTCGTCCAACATGGATTTACTCCAAATTTCCATGGAAGGTATGCCCCCTCCATTTTTTTGAGTTATTCGCGGTTGAAAGGAACTGTTCGCCGACGAAAACATAGAAGCTTTTGAAGGGTTTTTTCAACGAATAACTCGAAAAATATGTATTCTATCAAAAAAGTGTCGAGAGCAAAACTGTTGCTTACGAAAAGAGAAACCAAATTCTTTTCCTATAATTTTTCAATGACCGATACGAACCAGAATACGGCATATGTTAATGGTTAGCTTTTTTGTCGAAGGCATAATTTGATAAAATCAAAGTGAAATAACCGAAAAACTTCGCATTTTCGAGAAAAGCTTATAGGATCTTTTCCAAAGTATACAATTTGTAACGAGTTATTTTTTTACACTGATATGTTTGTTTTTTTCCGTTTCGTATTTTTATTTTGCCACTTGATTTTAAATAACTCGTTACATACTTTCCGACTACCTTTCTGTTACAATTTTTTATTACCCTTACATTGTAGTTTTAGTATTTTTAGTATTAATCCGGAGGTACGCAAATTTATATTCAATCAATAAATTTAGTGATTTCCGAAGTTTAAATTTTTCAATCAAAAAGGACGTTTGGTATATATATACACCATTTAATTTAGTTTAATTAATTCCGAAAGACGTCTGGTGTATGACAAACTTTTTTGTAGTTTTTAAATAAAATTTTACTGATGAGAATATAAAAGGACAGGAAAATTTAATTCTTGGTGTTCTCTCTCTGTTCTCTACTCTCAGTTTCTACTTGCAATACCGATACACGACTTTGAGTTTTGTGCTTCCGTGTAGTCCGAGATTTTGTTGTTTTTTCGTTCCGGTTCCCGGAGTTTTGTACTTGAAGTGAATACCGACAACGAAGCCGTTTCAAGCAAGTTAAAAATATTTCAAGAATCACCGTTTATTCGAAAATTTTCGTACCTCCGTAAACTAGATATAGTTTGATATATTTCTTTCAATTTCCTGACCGGTTTAATATTTTTTTTAAATATTTTACTTTGTTCATTTTTTGCATAACCGGCACTATTAAATTAGTGGGATTTGTTTCGGGAAATTTATTTGTTAATGGTGAAGAAGTTTATTTTTTTATATTTTCGGTACCTCGAGCTTGCAAGAGGATTAGTCATAACTTGTTCGATTAACCGGCAGATTTTAACCGTTCTTTCGTCACCTCGTGGGCCAAGTTACTTCTTTCGTTGTCTAAATAATAGTTTTCTTGATATTTCCTTTAAATCCAAAGGGTACCTCGAACTTGCCAGAGGCTTAGTCACAACTCGTTCAATTACCCGGCAGATTTAGACGTTGTTTTCGTGGTTCAGTATATCTTATTAGTAACTTTCCGACTCTCTATTGAATCCGAAGGGTTACTTGAACTTGCAAGAGGCTTAGCCACAACTCGTTCAACTATCCGGCAGATTTAGACGTTCGTTGCGTGGTTCTATATTTTTATTAGTAACTTCCCGTGTCTCCGTTGAATCCGAAGAGTTTCTTGAACTTGCAAGATGCTTAGCCATAACTCGTTCAATTACCCGGCAGATTCAGACGTTCTATCACCGTTCCGTGGATCATATATTTTAATATTATCGCATTTCAGTAGCTTTCCGGGTCTCCTTCGAATCTAAAGGGTTTCCCGAACTTGCAAGAGGCTTAGCCACAACTTGTTCGGTTACCCGGCCGATTTAAGTTGTATTTGATAAACTGACCGGCCTCGACCGTTTCGTCTGTTACTATATTTTCCCCTCCATCTTGCTTATCCCTGTAGATTCAGAAATAAAAGGACCACAGAGTATTAATAGACTGAAGGATTCTGTTCTGTTTCATTTGTTATCAACCGTAAACTATTAACTAAAGTACCGATATTTGGAACATCCGTGTTGTAAATTTGATGGACAAATAGGTAAATTGTGGAGGTGAATTCAACAAGACCCCTGGAATTTTCCGTAACCTCCGAACCTATCTGGAACTCTTGACGCTAATTTTCAAGGGACCGTGGAGCAAACCACGTTAAAAATCTGGCGCCCGAGCATTCCGTCGAAGGATTTAAAATCAAGGGTGGCCATAGTGACGTCTTCGTGTGGCAGGAGCCACGTGAAGGAAGAAAAAACGTTACAAATTACTTTACCCTTCGGAGAACAAGTCTTTAGAATCAACTTTTAGCGACTTATGTGCGAAATGAAATCAGAGAAAGCAACTCCCAACCAACCCCCTAGTTAAAATTGATCTTCACCTGTCATTTTCCATATATGTATTATCAATACATCCAAGAAAAGTAAAACGAATACAATTCCTGTGCGTAGATTTTCTGGACAGTGAATATTTGGCGAGATATAACCGTTTAAAGCAACGAGCGAACACCACTTTATTCTAGCATCTATTTAAACACTATGTGTGATTTTTGGGGTGACATTCACTGAGACCTAAAAGATCTATTGTGCCCTATTTAAACACTAAGGGATCTTCAGAAGTTTAACTCACGTAGTCGATATAGCTCTTGAAAAACCCTACAAAATCAATAAAAATGACAATAAGGGGTAGTTTGCATCCCTTAAAATAATCAGCGCCCATTAAATTAGCATGCAATAGAATATGAAGTAGAGGGTGGATGATCCTAATCCCAAAATTTTATGCAGATCTATGCAAGACTAAATCATTTTTCAGGATAAATAATTTTTTTAACTTGAGTTTCAGCAAGGGTTAATTTTCGAGGGCTGAAACATTGGAAATTGTATTCCATAGTATGAAACAATTATTATGTGATAAATCCAAACCAAATCTCACTCATCTTGAGGTTCACAATGTTATTTTATGATTTTTGACAATAGGGGTAGTTTTCACCCCCAAAAAACAGAAAGGGTACAACGACACGATGAAGAAAATAAACTAGGGGGTGGCATGAGCCTAATTCCTGATTTTTTGGAAATCGATGCAGGCCGAAAGAATTGCGAGGTTTTTTAATTTTTTGAGCTTCATTTCCTAACCTTATGATTGTACTGTTAAACTATTTTCAAAGTAATTGTAAATTATCATTTTGCTCATTAAAATTATTGTTATTATATTGTTCTCATATCTCACAAATATTCTTCTGCTTTGGTCATGTATATTCATAGTATCTTCCATAAATATATTGAAAATCAGTGGACTTCATGCACCTCTTTGTCCTACACCCTCTGTACTTATAAAATCCTCCAACATGGATAAGATATATGGTTCAAGTTGATAAGGTGACGGAGAGCTATCCCAGAACCCAGGTTCCCTCAATTACCTAATATTATTATATTTTTGCAATACCTTCTTGGTTATCAGCTGCAAAAAGACTTGGTGACTGTTCAAGTGTTGTCCACATTCTTTGATAAATTGTGGAGTTAGCTGTCCGCAGAAAGTTCGCTGTTGCCCCACCTTCTACACATCCAAATTTGACCCGTGATTGCGTAGCCAAATCCTCAACGGATTGTATCGGTTCTTCTAAATTTGCTTGGTTAACCATAAGCGCTAGATTGGCTATGTAGCTGCACGATATCAATATGCAAAACATCCACCATACGCTAATGGCTAGTCGTGCTGATCCACCCCTAAATATGAAAAAAGTCGATAAAATAATTCTCATTACTAAGATTTTTTTAATATTTCCACGCTAAGCACGGAAGCATGCAGTCATGAAGGAGCGTTGGTAAGGTACACAAACGGATCCAAGACTGACACAAGCACAGGAGCTATAGTCTATGATGATAGACCCAGGTCAATATTCACGGATCGTCGGGGAAGTTTGCATACGGAAATCTGCGCTATCGACACTTGTTTGGAATTCAACATAGAAAGGGAATATAGAGGCCAATAGATATTTATACTCTCATATAGTCAGGAAGCACTTAAATCTCTAGCATGTCCCCAGATTAGATCTAGACTGTTCTGGGACTACCTACAGTAGCTATTAACCCTAGAAAAGATAATAGAGTAACTCTTACGTGGGTCCCGGGGCATAAGGATATTGTAGGCAAAGCTAGGATCTGAAATTGCATTAACTGGTCCCGAACCAGTATTAGGAATATCAAAAACTACTGCACGTGATTGCTTATCTCAGTGGACTTTTGAACTAAACATCAGTCGTACTGGACACGTGCCACAGGAACGCATCAAACTCCTGGTCAAAAAACCCTCGGGGACGCTGACCAGCGAAATTTCTTACCTCAGCAGGTGCCGGAAAAGGGGAGCAATGAGATTACTCACCGGTTACTGTACCCCAAAGAAGCACATGCATACAATCGGCATATATCTGTTGATTGTGCATGGAGGAAAAGGAAACAGCCTTTCACATTATTGTCGAATGTGGCATTGTCTCATTGTAGATAAGGGCTACTGATAGCCCGATAAAGACTTCTGGTCTCTTTGCATGAACAGCGCCACAAAAAGCACAAAATACATAAAGACTAAGGTGTCGTGGACTCTAAGCCTCTGACTGATTGTGCCGAACTAATCAATAAATTAATCAACCGAACTAATCAATAAATTAACCCATTTCTCATGTACTGCTACTCACTTTGGTAAAACATCGTTACTTTGAGCTGCTAGTCCTTTGAATGCTACGGTCAGGCAGTTCTTCAAATTCCAATAATTTTTCATAGTGTCATTGGTTTCATCGCAGGGGTATTTAGCTTCCCAGTCATCAGGCGATAATCTGAATAAAATTGAACATGATTACATTATTTGTTATTGCTGTTTTAAGTGGTTTTTTGCGAGATAATATAATTCCTAATAAATAAATGATTTCGTAATGATTTAATATAGCTCCAGAGGTAGGCGAAAAAATCTATTTAGTTTAGCTCGATATGATGCCCTCGGATTCGCCTTAATGACGCGTAGGGATTTTATCTTATAGTGTAATATACTATTGTTGAATGCTGTGAAATATTACATTGAGGTCAATTGATCGAAATTTTTGGTTGGTGGACTATTTAAAGCTATGATCTGTTTCTCATTGCTTTAATCCGTATATGAAACACTACAAACCTCAAGATAATGTACAATCCAAGTGATATGAAAATGTAAGCGTATACTATCGACATCCACACAGCACGAGAAAATGGATTTAATACAGCAAATGTTTCCGTTTCTCCGTAATCTGGTGTTCTATATAATATGCTGATTCCTAAAATCATAGATTTTAAATAAGTATCTGAAATCGGAAAAAAATATTGCGGTTTTACCCAACGTCATGAATGGAAAGCTGAAGTCTACGACTTCCTCTCTATCTTGAGTTATTGTTAGGTCGGCAACAGCTAAGTGGGCTTTCTGGAAAAATTGAAAGGTATATGCCTGGTGAATATTATAGGAATTACTTATGGTTAATATCCAAAAACAATTCCGACCCTATAAGAAATAGTCTACAAATATCAATGACCTTCCGCCAATAGAAGAAATGTGAAACGTCTGCCGGCAGAGCTGTTGTTTTGTAGGGATGTCAGCAGAACAGCGCCACTCAAAATTGCGCTAGGTTGAAACAGCGTCGGACAAAATAGCGCCGCACAAAAATAACGCTGAACTAAAACATCGGCGGACAAAATAGCGCTCGACAAAATAACGCCCGTTGAAATATCATCACAAAACTAACTATTAAAATAGGGGAAGATATAATAGTAATCAACTATTTCTAGTCTGAATGTAAATGTAAACGTGAACATTGCATGAATCCGCCTTTAATGATATTTTATATTCTACACTTTGATCTGTGTCAGTCGGTCGGGAAGCGATATTGTTGAATAATTAAAAAATATTGATTGCCGCTCTCAATTCTTTTCAGTTTCTCATTTTCTGAAATTGTTATAGACGATACACTTTGATCTCTGTCAGCTAGTCGGGACGCAATGTTGAATTCACCCATTATTATATTATTTATCAAAAATGTTTTATTCCTAATTATGCTAATTCGGTACTGTTATTTATTTTCATGGATGAATATGATGGAGCACGACTATTTTTGTGCGGCGCTATTTTGTCCGCAACTGTTTTTGTTCTGCTTCATTTTTGTGCAGCGCAATTTTGTCCAGCGCTATTTTGACCACCGCTGTTTTTGTCCAGCGCTATTTTGACCAAATTCATTCTGCTACAGAGCCGTAGGGAAATTGTTTTGACGGAGCCTAAGTGGGCCTGTTCACTAAAATTTTTAAATCAGTTTTAACTGTATTAAAACAAAGTACTATGGAAAGAAATATGATTCTGAGAATTTCCTGTCAATGTCGTTCTCCCAATACAACCAATAAAACAAGCATACCGTAGCGAGGCAAATACTATGACTGTGACGTCACCGCATATGAAAGCTAATGTGCCCAAACATTACGCTTATGACTGTAAGGTGCCTCGCATAGAATCTATTTATTTTGTATCAGGTACTTCTTACAAAATTTTTGTGTTGATAAAATAAAATGTGTGGGCCTAATTTTAAGAAAGCAGACTCATTAAATGTTCAAGAAGTGGACTTGCCAATGATTATGGAGTTTTTTAATGAAAAACACGAGTTCTTTATATTATATTTTTAAACCATGTGACACATCGTTTTTGGCTACATGAAGATTGAAAATGTTAATATTTTCATAAATACATGCTCACTCAAATGATATACAGGGTGATTCAAGATGTTTCATTTTATTCCTGGATTGGTGGACAAAGTTACGGAGATAACGCTAAAGGTTATTCAAAGCTTTGAAGAGAGTAATAAATAAATGTATCTTCTGTAAGTTCGTTGTGGCATTATTTATTATTTTTTCCCTTATTTTTTGGGAATCAAACCACAATAAAGTTTTTCATTCCTTTTTATTTCGACGTTTCGGTAGCGTTCCAGCTACCGTTGTCAAGATTAACTAGTGATAAAATAATTTTTGGTCCCTATCTGACACAACGAAAAAAATATGACAACTAGACAATCAATAATATTTCGAAGTTTAAGACTACAAAACTTTGTTGTCAAATTTTATTAAGGTCCATTCATAGTAGATCACATCTCTGGTAAAATGTAAGATAAAATATTTCATTTTATGACATTCTAACGATATGATAGTCTACTAGGAATGGAATCCAGTGAAGTGCACGTTCCAGGAACGGTTTTAATTGGCATAGCGCTTTTTTCCGCTTATTTTGGAAATGTTGTTGATAAAACGCGTTTGTTGTTAACAGCTATTCCAATGATAAATCATAAGAAAACCTGGATAAAAACTTATGAAGCTATCCTGATAACGCATGTGATTGATTATTGGAAATTTCTCTTCTCAACATTGGTAACCAAATTTGACTACATTCAGCTGAAATACTAGCTACACATTTATCTGCATTTAGTTGTATACTATACTTGTCAGGTATTTGTTACAAGAAACTTTTCGACAACACATTGACGTCACAAAGTAAAATATCTTAGGATAACATTAATTGAAAAAAATCCCCTGATTAGGGTGAACTGTATTTAAATTTTGAACATTTTTAAAATTGTTTAAATTGTCTTCAACTAATACACGAACACGTGTTAGTCTAACTAAGTTCTCCCTTTCAATATTATTTTTGTCGAATCCCATTGAATTTTATGCCCCTCTTCCCAAGCATGTTTACAAATACCTGACTTAAAGAACTCCCTATCTTTGATATATTTTTCATGTTCACTTATTCGGAGTTCCAATGGTCTAGATGTTTCACCTAAATAGAATTTGTCGCATTCACAAGATATCTGATATATGCAATTTTTTGAAGATAGGGACCAAAAATTATTTAATCACTAGTTAATCTTGACAACGGTTGCTGAAACGCTACCGAAACGTCGGAATAAAAAACTTTATTGTGGTTTGATACCCAAAAAATAAGAGAAAAAATAATCAAATGTACTTCATTAGCAGGAATGAGACCTGAGCATAAACTGAATTCAAAATGCTACAAAGTTGTTCGTACTGTTTCAAAAAATATACGAAGCCAAGTGTGCTTCAGGTTCTGGTCCATTCCGTTCTGGTCCATTGTGTCGAATAGCTCAAATTATTTATAAACGTACGCTCTTATTCCACAAACATAACACTGTTGAGAGTCTGCTAAAACCTATAATAAAAAATAAGCATATGAGCAAGCAAAATACCTGCTGTTACTAGCTAAGTAGTCATCTAAACGAAAACCGATCGGCGCGGTATCCGCTCTCTGAACGAGAGATTTCATATGCGATGACGTCACACCTGAAATTCAGAGAGGAGCGCTGTTTAATGTTTATAATTTTTTTCAGGCGAGTCTCGCTGAAGTCTAATTTTCTGCACAGAGCCTCAAAATGATGTGCTCTTCCTAATGCTAAATGAAAAAAATAATTATGTAAATGAGCCCATTGCATTCGAGAAGAGTGTCATTTTGGATGAATAACTGACATTTCAATTACTTCTAGGCAAATATGGGAAAAAACAAGTAACACTGCACGGAAAAATATGTGTATGATTTTGAAATATTTTTGAATTTGATAAACCCAAATAAACCAACCAGCAATCAATTCGAACTCAAAACGCTGACGAATCAGTAATTTATTTTGATTGGAATTTATTGTAGTCTTCAAGGTACACTAATTATACGATATCCTGAGTTCCCAAAGGAAAAAAAAATCCTCGATTTAGTTTTGAATAATAATAATTACTCGACAGAGTTTATGAGCGGAAAAATTGGAAATATAGAGAGAAGATAATAATAATAGTTCAACTAAGCTGATTTTCAAAAACTTATAACCATACCATATGTTGGGGGTTTTCAACAATTTGCAAGGGTAGGTATATCCAATATTCTTAAGTCAGGTGTACTTGTAAACATGCTTAGAAAGAGGGGCATCATATTCAATGGGATTCGCCGCAAATAATTTTGAAAGAGCCCAATAGTAAAAGAAATAAAAATCCAGGAAGTAATTCACTACGACAATATGAAGATAAATGTGTAGAATTTTGTCAAATTTGGTTACCAATTTAAAAAAAAAGACAATTACCTGTGGTATAGGTATTATAAGTTTTCATTCGGGTAATCGGGTAATCAACACACTTCAATACACAAAACCACAAGACTGATTTGAACATATTTGAAAACTAATATAGAAAGTAGGGAGTGATACAAAAGACGTTTTATTATTTCCGAAAAAAATTTGAAAAATTTCAATCTCAAACTTCAAAATACTATTGATTTAGACTATGAGCCCATGGGGAAAAAGTGTCGCGATTTGAAACAGCAGCAATCTATTCAGAACGATAGTTTATCATGCCACCATCGGTTCCAGCACTATGGCGTACATTTTCCCTTGTGCAGAAAAGCGCAGTGGAAAACTGGAAATTTCATTTTTCACCCCCTGAAAC
>CAJUYH010002487.1:0-20887 GCA_910591685.1 Galerucella tenella
ATTTGTTAGTATAATTGAAATGGAGGACGTATAAGTGTAACAATTTGCGGCAAAATTTACATAAACACATTCTCCCCAAGATTTGTAAGTCAAAACATACTAGAGCCAACCACAGCCCTTCTTACTTTCCTTGTCACCTACTAATTTGCATCTTACGCTGCGAAATCTCTGGTATATTTTCAAATACTTTAGTGTTAAGTTACAAACTTCGGATGATGTTAAGTATGATAATACGCACTTCGCACCAGATGGCGTACCACCGACGTCAGTTGAATATCTTTAATTTCGAATTTATTTCTATGCCTACGTATGGAGAACAAAGGGAGGAAGCAGGCAAGCAATAAGGTGGCGTGGAAATTGAATTCTTTTATACCCGGTTTTATTAAGTAGAGTTAAACATCTCGAGCTACCCCGAGGGTTATCTCGAGTTAAAACGCAAAGATCACTGTAAAAATATATAAAAATAAAAGAAGTCGGACCACAGAAAAGTTTTTTGTTCTATGAGAGAGACGAAAACGCGCTATGAATTCTTTATTATTTCAGTAAAGCCTCTAGTCTATCTCTAAAAACCCTAGGCTTTCGAGGTGCCTCAACTATATGAATAATATATTCCTCATCATCTGTTATTATACAGAGTTAGTATAGAGTATGGAACCCCTTAAGTATCTCCTCAACGGTTTGATATCTTCAAATGAAATTGCTCATCCCTTTCTAAGAAAATCCAAGGAATTCAAAAATGCTATCAAATTTAATGTACCATTTCGGGTTACACCGGAAATGCATATTAACTTTGTTATTTTAAATGGAACAACCTGTATATTTTTACACTTCTTAATTCTTCGTGAAATTCTGCATACAGTAAAACTTTCCATTTATATTTTTTATTGAATGATTGAGGCTTTAATCATTACTTTATCGTTTTTGACTTAGGTAGCCATGGATGAAATCTCAAACCCTTAATAGTCAAATAAATTAATTATTGAGTAATCTACCTATTAGTGTAATACAAGGTGTGTAATAATATTTTTCTGTGTTATTTCTTGCTATTGTTTTTTCTGTTATAGTGTATGTGAGTGAAAACTTATCTAAATTTTAATTATGCGAGAATATGGAGACGATAAATTATACTTATGGAATAAAATTTTTTGTCATTATTTTAGAACATTATAAAAAAAGCCGAGACACGTCAACTTTTGAATTGAGTTTTTTTTTTTTAATGAAACACCCTGTATATCATCAAAAATTTTAAATAAATCTCTCATTTCATCCATATCTAATTAATTTTTAATTGAAAAACACTTCCACAAATATCAATACAGTTGTGGATAATATAATATAACATATTAATTTTTAATTTATCCAATAAAAAACAGTGCAAAATATTTTTTGACCATAAGAAAATATATATCGGATATAATATGTGAATATATCTTCTTTGTTTTCGATATAACCTTCCATTGCTTCAAAATTTTAGCATTTTGCGCATGACTACCGCTAAACTCGAGTGTTAATCCTAGCTAAATGGTGGGCAGGGTTAACTCTTTATAAAACGCTGTATCACCTCTCATAGCAGGGGTAGCCAGAGCTTATAAAACCGAGCATTAAAGTTGGAATATACAAAAATGGTTTTTTTTTGTGCTTGCCTTTTTAGACTTTCCTGGCATGAATCATCGCTTTAATATTGTTTTTATTCTGACAATGGTCACATACGTATTCTTCAGAACATAATAAGCATTTTTATGGTACCTAATGATTCATTGAGAGCATTTTCTGTTTTTTCAGTAGAAAGCAATGCCATTGCTTGTTCTTTAAATAAAACTGAGGTTTTATTGTTAACTTCGACCGAAACTGGGGTTTCGCGTTGGTTGGTTTACACACTAACCAACTCGTTGGTTATTATGTATTACTACCAATATCAGGTTCACACTTTATCCAACTAATGTGGATAAACTAGCGAAAAATGCTAGCTAATTTGTGTAATTTCCTTGTGGTTTGAGTTTTAGCGATAAATTTTGTATAGTTTATAAACTAGCTGGATAGTATACAAACCAGCCATTACTCGTAGCTATTTTATTGAAAATATGATTTTTCATCAAAATAACCAGGCAGTTGGATAGTTTGTATAGGTACTATCCAACTAGTTTATATACTATCCAAGTAAATACTTTAACCGTAACATATATACACCATGGTGTTGAAGACATCTAAAAACCTCGCACCTTATTCCGCTCGGGGCAAAGCCACTCGCGAAATAATCTTGGGGCTCGGTCAATAATAATAGTCTTAACCACCTTGGTGTATAATATACTATTATATAAAAAGATGTTTCTATGAAAACGTTTCTCACATTATTTCACGGCATTCTAATTGCCTTAATTTGTTTTGTCATATATTCTGAAAGCAGTCTACTCTAAGACATTCTCTTGAAGAATTCATTTAATCCGGTATTATAAGAAAATAATAAATAAATGCGCTCGTGTTGAATACGTTTTGTAAATATATCACTTGACGGCAGATGCAACGTATTGCGAAGAAGAAAAACTTTATTTAAACGCGAAACTGGGAAATGAATGTAGAATAAAGAATAGAATGAACTAAAATGTTGAGTAATACCCTGCACGTTTTGCAGATTTTTCCCAGAAAGTAATAAGAACTAGTTAGTTATAGTGTTTCTCAGCAGATCACGTCGCTAGTACAATCAACAACAAGAAATGTAGAGTGAACTGTTATACAATACTTATTGTTAAATAATTTATGAAGTAAGAAATGAACTTCTCATTATCTTTTGATGTATCCGTTCTTACTTACTCACTAAACCTTTCAGACCTAGTTGTACCTGGATACTATTAATTTATTATTATTATATTATTCATATTTCAAGTTTTGAGACTTTGTGGCATTTCCAATGTACGTGTGCTTTAAAATACTACGACTGGTTGCGACATCTTGTAGGTAGATACTCAACTAAGTCACTTGTTAAACATGGCCGATGAGAAATTGGTAAGTGATAATTTATTGTTATCGGTAGTACAAATCATGAAAAAATATATTTGATTCAGTTATCTACTTTATTTACAGTTTCTTGCATATAAAATATCAACATATCATCAATAGATGCCAAAAAAAATGTGATAGTTTAATACTATTATAACGCATCACATCAAAGAACAAAGACCGTTCACTAAGAAGTAACAACTACTTCCCTTCAAAGTTAAAGCGGGTTGGTATACCTGCAAAATAGAACCAACCATCGTTGCTTCTTAGTGAACGGTCTTTGTTCTTTGATTCTTAAAAACAATGTGCAGCGTTATAATAGTATTAAACTATTACCTTCGACATCAATATATTTGATGTTCAAATATTTGTTTTAACTGCAAGTCCACGCAGATAGAATGTATTGTTTCTAATTGGTAATCATATTAAAGAATTGGCTGGTTCACGTTAGAGCTGCTTGTAAAGTTTCTAAAAGTTTTTATTGGTAAAAAATGGATATTGAACCTCATAGAATATTGAAGGGTATAAAAAACCCTGATTAAAAGAATATTGCAAGTAGCTGGAGAAAATACACAAATTGGAAAAATAGATGGAAGAAAAAACTAAATAAAATATTTGTTGAAAAATTAGTGGAAAATATGAAATAATTATTTGTTTTTACTCAACTGAGTGCTGAACAATTATAGTACGGTACAGTGGCTCTCATTATACTTGATTTATTGGCATTAAGGTCAACTGAAATTGTTGTTGTAAAGGTTAATGTCCTTAAGAAATTGTTTCACTTTAATATAATCACTAGGGGAGCTTAAAATATCTTCTAGTAAAAATATGTTTTTGATGGGGATCGCTTTGTATTGTTAGCAGTCCATTCATGCTCGTATACATATAAAGGATACTTTTACAGAAATATCAAAATATTGAACGTACAAAATTTCACAATGCGTGAAATCAACCTCGCGTAATTCCGTAGATATAAAAAGCACTTGAAAACGATTTTAGAGCATTTCCATTCAATTTATATAAGTATATTTATTTTTAATGATACGTGGATTATTAAATTCGGTATCAAGAGGGGTTTTATTCAAGCCTCAATCCCTCTGGCTACGACCGAAATCGTGTAATTTCGAATTAATTTAGCACGTATGTCCAGAGCTTTTAGACTTTTGTATAAAAAGCTTCAGGCCAGCGCTATTGAAGCTTCACTGGATATTCAAAGGACAAAAGGATGCAAGGGACATCCTTAATCTTGTAATTTTATTTCAGAGGGTGGAAGTGTCTTATTATATCTTGATAATTAATAGCAGTGTTGTCAGCAACACGAATTAATTACTTTGTTTATTAATAAACCCAGGAATTTAAGAGGTTTTGTATTGGAGAGGGTGTTATTCAATAGCCTTCTTGGTGTGCGTTTTCGGTATGTCGTTTATTTTATTTGTTATTTTGACATATAGCTAACCTTAAATTTGATAAATAAAATCATCAGGATCGTATTAAGCCAAAAAAATATCGGATAAAAATCCATCTCTCGCTTTTCTATCCTTCTATGACTGACATTATCTCTCTGCTTCGGTAGTCGCGTGCCGTTCCATTGTTGATACAACGCTCGCCGGTCTCGGCGGTCTCCCAGTTCAGTACTGACGAAGCTTATAGAGTAGTACGTGAACCAAAATCCGCTTGGACCGCTTGGCTACCTACATGTTGCGGAGCTTTCATATTTCTAATAAAATGTTCGTTATGTGAACTTAAACGTGAGGACGTAGGTAAACAAAAAAATATACAAAGCATAATTGTGCAAGGTCAATCTTGGTAGATGCCCCTTAACGAGTTAAAACAGTTGATGAAAAAACTGATTGTGTTTTCTAATCTTATGTCTTTAACCTTGAAAATAAATAATTCTTATCCTACCTCAACTCATTATTGTCGCTTGACCCTTGTTTTTAACCACAATATTTTAACGTAAGTTAATTCGCTTTTTCCCTTTCCGGGGTTGAAAATATAAGTTCTTATTTGAATAAAATGGACTTGGCCATAAAATAACCTTCAATCTCGGGGATAAGACCAAGTTTTAGTACTAGTACTGGTATTCAGGGAAATTGTCTACAGCATTTTTTCCAACGTTTAGAAATTTTTGAAGACCCGGTATAATACTAATACTACGATCAATAAAGTATTTAATTTGTTTTATCTACAACTGTCATGTAACGGGTACGATTTGACACTATTTTCAATGTCATAATAACGTATATTACCGCACTAGTGCGTTTTTGAATACATTACCGCACTAGTGCGGTGGTAAAATTCAAGAAAAATATTAATACCAGAATTAAATATTTAAAATAACAGATGAAGCTGCATTTTCAATATCCGAAGGGAGATTGTCTTTGCTTGAACTTATTTCTATAGATTTTTGTTTATTCAGCTTTGACAATTTGATGACATAACTAATTTATTTTATTTCCGCAGCTTTGTTTGCCTTTGCTGCTAGGTCGCAAAATATGATCTACAGTACCTCATGTTTGCAGTCAATTATAACAATGCGTTGGATTGAAGTTTTTTTAAATAAAATTCCATGTTTATTATACTAATAAACAGTTGTAGATAAAATTTTGTACGTAATACGTGGGATAGGAATTATTAACGCACTTTTGTGATTACACGCCTCGGCCTACGGCCTCGTCGTGCAAACTTCACATGCGTGTGTTAATAATGTCTATATCCCACTAATTACGTACTATTACACTATTACCTACGACACCCCCTGTAATCAGTCAATAACACACAGTCGGTATCAATGTAATGACGTCTATTACGCACTGTAAAAAAAAACGCACAGCTGTAAAGTAAATCGCACGGCTTCCCTAGCAACATCTCAGCAACTGTCAATAGACGTCTCCATTTTATTCAAAATTTACTATTTGAAAACATTAGATATGGCCACGTTTAATTATGAAAAGCCCAAAGGGCTATGTATATGTATTGATTATAATTTAAAAATGGACTTTCGATTATCAACAATATATTAATAATGATTAAACGTTAGTTCTTTAATGCGCTTCTTTCATTGGTAATAGAGTAATAGAGATGGAGTTTACCAAGCACCTCTAATTATGTAACTGTTATTTCTTATGCTTCTTATAAAAAATACAAGTACAAGTAGGTCGTAGGTAAAGTATAGTACGTAACTCGTGTTGTAGAGCATTTTACGCACTCACGGAATTACGCACTCGCCGCTACGCGGCATCGTTCGTAACTTTTCCATTCGTGCGTAAAATGCTGCTTACCACACACGTAACGTAATATACTATTAAGCACTAACGGAATTACTTTTCCATTCGTGCGTAAAATGCTTCTTACCACACACGTTACGTAATATACTATTACTTCTAATAATTGATATTATCAAACAACATTTTGACATAGAATTGTAAGCTCACAGTAATTGTATTTTCAAAAACTGGACTTCATAAATCTATAACCAGAGGACTCTTTTTATTTTGTAATTGATACTTATGGCTGCTGGTCATTATAAACTGAAATGCCAGCTCGATTCTTATAATACATAAAAGAGAAGTTCTGCTACCTGAATTCTTTGTCACACTTCACATCGTTTTATAACAAAGGCGTATCGATTTCAAATAAAAGACATATTTTAAAGTCGCATTCCATGACTGTGATGAATATGAATACATAATTTTTCAACTTGAACTGGGTGGTTTGAAAAAAATGAATGATTTGACTCAGCAATTCATTACAATTATAATCAGGTTAGAATTATTTTGGCAATTTTTGACGTTGAAATTGAAGTTTTCAAATAATCTTGAACTGAGCAAACATAAAATGAACAAATTACAAACGAATTTTTTAAAAATATTAGTTTTACAATAATTTTGAGGTATTGCATTGCATTGCATATATTGCACAGTCGAAGCTAGATTTTTTTATCTATGTCGTGGAATACGATCTTCAATTCGGTTAGGTTAGGTATTTTATCTACAACTGTCATATAACGGGTACGATTTGACACTATTTTCAATGTCATAATGACGTATATTACCGCACTAGTGCAATAATAAGAATCTAGAAAAATATTACTACCACAATTGAATATTTAAAATAACAGTGGAAGTTGCATTTTCAATTTCCGAAAGGAGATTGTCTTCGCTTGAACTCATTTTTATAGATTTCTGTTCCTTCAACTTTGACAATTTGATGACATAACTAATTTATTTTATTTCCACAGCTTTGTTTGTCTTTGTTGTTATAGTCACAGAATATGATATACAGTACCTTATATTTGCAGTCGATATTATTGAAAATACATTGGATTGAATTTTTTTTAAATTCTATGATATAGGTACTGTTAATAATACTAATAAACAGTTGTAGATAAAATTTTGTACGTAACACGTGTGATAGGAATTATTAACGCAGTTATGTGATTACACTACTCGGCCTATGCTCATGCAAGAAACTAAGAAATTGAGATTTAAATTGAAAAATAACATGGTTTTATCTTCTTAGTTTTAAATTAATCTAAGTTTTAATTTTCTCTTATGCATGAATCCACCTTAAATGACAAAAGCGCTATTGCCAGATACTCTACTTGAAATTTTGAAGGAACCCTTTGCAATGCTTAAATGATTTTTAACAGTCCTGTAAAATGTACTTATACTAGCAGAATAGCAAAGGCCTCTTAAACTTATTTTTAAAATGCCTAAATTTTAAAGGACTAGTTAGAGAATATACTCCTATCACGTAGTTTTATTTTCAATTTTTGGATCAAAGATATTCAACTCCGTCCCTGCAATTGCCTCTTCCGTTGTGAACAATAACAATATAGGAGGTAATAAAGATCATCTTTAAAAACGATCGAGTTACCCATTCAGTGTAGCATATTATTAATAACCTTTTAATGCCCGTGACAAATAAAGATAGGCCGGATAAAGACCTGGTAAATTACTGTAGGTTATATCAAAAGGAGATTCTTGTTTATTTTCAGTGTTAGTCGTAAACCCCTGAAGTAGACAGTAGGGGTGGAATATAAAAGATGAAATTTAAGACAGAGGGCATATAAAAGTTGAGGGTCAGTCACCTGAAACAGATCAGTTTGAAAAAGTTAATGTAGCAGTTGAAAACAATTGAAAAGTTTGTTTGGAGATGTTTCGTTTTGATTTATTTCATTATCAGTTACATATATACATATACGTATACATATACAGTCCTTAAACCAAGTACACATTATAAAATGGACTTGGGATGTTTTTTGTTTACAATATTTATTCGTTATCACTTTTACTATTTATTTCCTATGCTCACTCCTCCTATTTTTTAAATGGAAGTCAAACAGGTACTTTCATCTGCAATAGATTTTGGATAAACTTTATAGTTGTGAGTAAAATTAATTAGCACTTTTTTACAATTTGTTTACGAGATAGAGAAATTTGGAAGCAGTGTCAGACAGTAATAACGGATCTTTTTGAAACTTCTGTCAATTCATGTATTCTTTCAGCAGCTCCATGATTTGTTCATTATTTTCTTGTTTCAGTTGCCTGTACATATGTTGTATCATTTTTTGCGGGGATCGCTACTATAACATAACAAATTTATCTTTATTTTCTTATTCTAAAACATGGATAGCAATACACACATCCAAAAAGACATAATTTTGATTTCAACCATCAAAATAGTTTTAGTCAATAAAAAAACTCAATCACAGCAACATCTAAGAACACAATGTTTCGTGAATAACAGAAATAAACTAAACCTACCCTGGGACGGTCACAGTCAAAGTAGACTAGCAATTGAAGTAAATTTTGCATAGACTAACCGAAAGCTACACTGCAACAATGAAAATCAAAGGTTCCTTTGTGGGTAGTTCAAGACTCAAAATAATGTATGCCTTTCTTATATTTTACTGCAACAGTCCCGAAAATAGAACTTTCGGTATGATTTATTAAATCGAAAATGAAACTTTACACAAATCGTACCGAAATAAGTAGCTATTTTCGGAATGATTTTTTTACTTTCGGAATAATTTTCAATATCTTATGTAGGCGGCCTTAGCAATGACGGAATTTTTATTATGACATCGCTTGTCAAAATAAATTTGTTGATAGTTCAACTGTATTTTCAATTTTCCGATCCAGAAATGGAAATCGACAACGAAAGTGACGAGGAAATAATTATTCCACATGAAATCAATGAAGCTGCTAACTGTTATAATTGTACAATTAATGTGCATAAGTAATATTTATAGTATCTATCCCTATTATTTTTTAATATTTTATCCACTAACGTACGTTGCGTTACACGAAAGTGATTTTACGGGACTCGTAGACTTCCAGGACTCGCCTACTCATCCCGTAAAATATCACTTTCGGGACTCGTTACGTAAATAACTATTTAGGCCTTTTAATCCTCAAGGAAACCTTGCCGCATATTGTTATTTTAACATGGAATGATGTGCAAATTAATTTTACAGACAACTATACTTCTTTGGAAAATATTCAGAAGTTATTTCAAGGTGAACAATGAACATGGCTATACAGATAACATAACGGCATATTCCTTTCACCACAAGGACAGTAGATGATCTTCTGGGGTAGTTACAAAATAATTGCTTCGTTACCGATGATAGTTCATCTTAAGGACTATCCTTGCTTAAAAATTGCAAGATAATATAGTAGAAATGAAAGTATGAGTACACAGGTACCTATAGTTGAAATAATACCCTTCTTGGTGTGCGTCATCGATTGTTAATGTCTTTCTAACACATTAGGTAGGAAGAAATGGAAAAAAAGGCAGGTCTGTGATTAATCCTAATCAAAATATCTCAATAATGAACCGTTTAAATGTATTACAAATGTTAACCCTAATCTTTGACTTACAAAAATTTGATTGGTTGATGTTTAGATTACGCGCAAGCTCAACCTATCAATCGAGAATTTAAAATACTAGGAAGGCGTTACTTTCGTAGCGGCAATGTGTCTTACATCTTTTTCTTACATCATATTTTGAAAGTTTTCAAGTATTTTCAGCTAGAAAAAGAAGCTGGTGATTATTAATTGCATAGCCTTTTCTAATTTGGCTGAATACGATCCTGATGATTTTATTTATCAAATTTAAGGTTAACTTTATGTCAAAATAGCAAATAAAATAAACGACATGCCGAAAACCCGGATATACGTCACAATCGATGACGCACACCAAGAAGGGTATTATTTCAACAATATATGAAGCAAATCTTAAAACCAGTATAGACGCACTTATATATGCTTAGTTTTGGGGCTGTACTAGAGAATGTAGCATTCATATTATCCAAACTTTGGATTGGAGAAAAATATACTTTTATTTTGTAAAAAAAATCATTCGATTATTCACCGTAATAATTCTGACAGCACGAATAATTTTCGCTTACACATTTCTGGTAAAATTACTCACTTGTGTATCTTTTTATTTATTACGACAGTATATTTTTCTTGTCTGATACCTACATTATTAATAAATTAATACTGTTACTGATCTTGGTCCGTGGAGGTGGTTGAATAGCTTCTTACTATCAAAAATTCAAGTATTGTATGTAATGTGGGTTGCTGACGTAGGTGTGACCAGACCATTATACGAAGTTGATGGGGAATTTGTACTCCAGCTTTTAGAAATAATGTCTGCGAAATGGGCATTGTTCGGTGAAAAGTCAGTCTTAAAAAACCGGACGGTGTAGGTTTGATGAATTATTTTAAGGTAGTTAGCTTATCCCTATATTCAGATCATTTATTTTACAGTGAGATACAAATATCTATCGGGAAAAATTGATAAAGCCAAGACTTGTAATGAATCAAATAATTGTCTCAAGATTTCTTCAAAACTACAAAAATGGAGTCACTTTTCTATTAATCTGAGAACCCATCAAATCGTTTTTATATTATATATACTAGAAGACAAAAAAAACATTTTGACAGTGAAGGTGCACCATTTAGGGTGTGTTGTAACTCTGCAGTTTAACCATCTGGTCACAGGACTATTGGTTAAAATATGTTTACTTAACCACTATTCAGTAGTTAAGCCTTTTGCTTGTTGTGGTTAGCAAGGGCTAGTAGTTTTTGTGGGCAGTTCAAGACCAGTCAAATCTTGATCTAGATCAATTGCAAACACATGTCGATAACGTAAATTTTTGCCTGGAATACAGATGCAATATTTTCCAACGATGCGTGGATGTTGCATCTGGGCCTAGAACCATGGACTCCAGCTTAGATCCATCTATGAACCACATTAACGTTCCTTCCTGACTGCATGCTTCCAATCCAACCCAACCCATCCCATCCCTAGTTGGATACGGTATGGGTGGTTGTCGTTAATTGTGGCAACGTGTTGTCACTTCTCATTTCAAGAAACGTGTTTGTGATAACATCTGTGATTCTGGAATTATTATTGGTATTGAATCCTTCATGCCAGAACCATTGCATTCCAATCTGTTCTTGTGTAGGTTAACTAGTTGGTGAACGTCTAAAAGTTCTTGTACAACAATTTTTTGATGTTAACCAATGGTTTAACCTACCGAGTTAGAACACACCCAGGGTCACTCATACTTCACTCATCCTTAATGTATGTTGAGACACTTAACAGGCGAAAAGTGAGGTTGAGTTTGATTGTAACTTGAGTGAAATATGGGTACAGATTCCAGCTCTCTTGAGTGAAGATTTCTAACCTATTAACTACGTTTGCACCTTACAATGTCATTTTACGATATCAAAATTTTGTTTGGTTGTTATTTGCCTCTAATAGTTTCAAATTTTTCAAGAAAATTAGTATGATGGATGGTTTTATTGATTTTGTAAACTATATAG
Source organism: Galerucella tenella (assembly GCA_910591685.1). Taxonomy (NCBI): domain Eukaryota; kingdom Metazoa; phylum Arthropoda; class Insecta; order Coleoptera; family Chrysomelidae; genus Galerucella; species Galerucella tenella. Next base: position 11,838 of record CAJUYH010002487.1, read on the forward strand.
ATGATGATAATGCTTATGGTTATCGTTCACCTAGGTTAGTAATCACATTGGTGTAGTAAAAAGCAAAATTATTAAATCAATTAATTTTTAAGACGAAACATTGCCTTTTCCTTTCCAGCTACGCTAACACAATCAGTTTTTTTATTTTCTATAAAAGAATATTTACGAACCAGCTCACTTAAGGCTAGTTTTTAGCTAGTTTTTCCTAAGAAATAATGAGCTTCAATGAAATAATATCTACCAAAAAAATTGAAAATAAGAATTTTAAAATTATCTATTAAATAACTAGCTTGAAAAATAAACTTACGCAGCAAATAAGAAAGATATATGATCAGTAAAGAACTGAACTGGGAATTAAATTCTTGCAGAGGGCTAATACACGAACTGAACACAAATTCGAATATGAATGCAATGCAACAGATGTCAGATGAACGTTAAAGGACGTTCATAAATCACAATTTTATTGTTAACCAAACGCTACCAAAAGTTCTTAATAATAACATTGATCCAAACTCTCTTCACTCAAATTGAAGTATTACTTGAGTAATGACTGTGGATATGAAAAGTCGCCTCGAGCTAAACTCAAACTAAGTTGAGTTTGAGTATGAGTTACCCTCAAGTGTCGACTATGAATTTCACCCTAAGTCAGTGAAAATGAGCTGTTCAATGAATATCAATTTGCACTTTGATTAATTTGTTTTTGGTGTATATTTGAAATTTGCTTTATACATATACCTATGCAACTGTTTCATTATTAAACAATGCCTACACAAAGTCTGCAGTATTGCTCAATTAAATTGATAAAGTGTATGTGCAATTATCATTGAAAGTGACATCTGCTCAATCAATGTGCCTTGGGCCCATCCATATGTATTTTCAATTTGAAAACCGTTTCTCTGCTAATAAAACTTACAAATATGGGCGTAATTGAAATTTGCTCCGTATTGTAAAGTAGAATAGGAGTAATTGAATATGTCAGTATCTGTGATCGTATCTTCGTCAATATCAGCACGTACGACTGGTTCACTTAACATTTTTAATTGATAATAACAAACAGTTATTGGTATAGTTAGATAATAATAATAATGATGAGACTTTTTTAAAGATGAATTTTTATTTACACTTACTAAGTATATTTCCGTAAACAATAACATAGGAACATTCGTTAATTTATGAGTGAGTAAATTAATATTTTATATGGAATGAAAAACTGGAATAATTACACCCACAAAAAAGAAAATAAGGAAGTCTGTAAGAATTATAGACCAATAACCCTACTTAATACCACCCACAAAATACTTGCAGTCTGAATAAATTCGTGGCTGAATGAATCAAGTTATCCAAAGCCAAAGAAAAAAATACTTGCAAATATAATTAATCGAAGACTGAAAGCATACATAGAACAAATAATAGGTGACTACCAAAACGGGTTCAGACCAGAAAAATTAACAATCCTTGGAATACAATAATGATTTACACGTCATTTTTTCAGGACTTAACTCAATAATAAGACCCAAGATTATAGAAGCACTAAAAATACTAGGAATCTCAAAGAAGGTAAGATGGAATTGGTGGAAATGACCCTACAATATCCCCCAAGATAACGAACGCACTTGCCAACAAGAATATCCCCCAAACCATAAATGGCTGGATATATAACATGCTCTCAAAAAGAGAAAAAAATAAGCGTAGACTATGTCACCATCAAAGGCTTGGTATACCGGTATACTGGTATACAACCTGGTAGATTGAGACGTAACCTATGGCGTGAGGCACTCAATGAGGTCCCACTGCTGCAGGCAAATACGGACGCAATCTCACCACAATATGCCTTCCACAGGCCCTACAAGGAAATCATTAAATATAACAAACAAGACACATCAGAAGAAGGCGCACTCCGCATCTTCACGGATGGCTCTAAAACCAATATGGGCTCGGGATGTGGAATTTACTCCAGATCTCTGAATCTAAACATCAAATGGGTGATGGGCTGTAATGTCAGCGTTGGTCAAACAGAGCTCACTGCTATCGCCGCAAAAGAGATTACCAAAAGAAACACAGGTAATAAAATTCACATCCTCGCGGATAGTAGACAAGCACTACTAGCCCTGAACAGACCACGTATCACATCAGGCCTAGTACTGGAGTGTCACCTTGATCGAAGCCTGTAGCAACAACGAAGTCACTCTAGGCTGGATCAAGGGGCACAGTAAATCGAAAGGTATCCACATTGCCGACTCACTAGCCAGGAAAGCAGCCTACCAAAAACTCTCGGGACCTGGCACTTAAATTGGTCTGTCGGCGTCGGCTATGATTGACCTAATAAAGGAACACTCCCTTGATAAGTTTAAGGGTAGATGGGACGATGCAGAAGGTTGCAGGCTTGCCAAGGAACGGCTGCAGTATCTGGACAGCAAAGTAGCCAAAAAATACGTGACTATGAACAGACAGAACCTTCGGACAGCCACGGGTATTCTGACCGGTCACTGCCACCTACGAAAACACCTCTACAGACTGGGTCTGCCTGACACTTCACTTTGTAGAGGATGTGAACAGGAAGATGACACTGTCGAACACATTCTTTGTGAATGTCCGACACTTTCTCAATTTAGGTTTTCCGTATTCGGCGAGTACAGGCTAACACAAGCCAGCATGAGGGAGCTTACTTCCGGCGACGTTATCGCCTACTTCAAACAAGTAGGCTGAATGACGAGCCAGAAGGAAGTCTGAACCTAAGAAGGATGCACAATGGGCCAATTGTGGCCTTAGTGCTGTGGGGGTCACCCACCCTTAAAATTCTTACAGATACAAACCCTACAAAACACGAGAGGGAACGTGAAATTCCGAGGTGAAATATCAGAAGAATTTAAAATGAATAAAGGTGTAAAAGCATTAGACTCAATTTCTACAATATTGTTTGTACTTGAATCCATTTTAAAGAATGTAAACTTAAACGAGAAAAATATAATAGTGAACGAGACCAAGTAAACAGCTTATGCCGACGACCTCGCCTTCGTGGCTAGAACAAAGAAAAGTCTAATAAAAGCAGTAGAGAAGTTAGACGTAGAGGCACAAATATTCGGGCTGTGAATAAATGAAGACAAAACCAAATATATGCTAGTGAGGAAAGAAATAGAGATCAATGATATTTAATTTACTGTCTGGAAAAAATAAAGAAATGCAAAATTACAAAACCATCACATGGAGCCTTCACATGTCCGGAACCGTTTTGTGACTTGTTTTATGACTTGTTTCTATAAAGTTTTAATTGTTAAACTCAATTTATGAATTGTTAAAGTTGATTTAACTGCTCAACAAATATTATGAAAAATATATAACTATAAGTTTTAACTTCTGTTTTTGGAGTACCATCCAGTATTAAAAATAATTAGCTATTGTTTGACCAAATGATTCTTGTTTTCTATATTGTTATCGAAATTATATGTGTGAGTTTTTATGTAGCACTTTAATGTAGGATAGGGTGAGTCTAAAAACAATACAATAATAATAGATTATTATATTTATAATATCAGTTTACAATAGAAAGAATTTCAGTAAATGATGATAAAAAATTATAATAAGTATGGTGCTTCAATACAAAATTTTTATTATTTAACTTAGTTTTGCGGTTGCGTGGAAGAGCGCCACTTACCTGGTGCTTCTCGTATGAGAACATCATCTAAGAGCGAACGTCGCCTTTGCATGTATTGTATTTTTATAACACAGCAATAAAGTCATTTATTATTATTATATTTGAAAGTTACACTTCACCAGATTCTGAATTAAATTTTACACCCAGAGAAAATGTACTGATATCTGTGACAACGAAGTTATAAAAAAGAAGCGACAGTAAACTTTTCTCCACAGATATCGAAGTTTTTTTGTGTTTTTCAATTATTCATCCATCACTTGAATAACAGCCACGAATTGCACCAGTTTTTGGCGCCATTACTGATAAATGTAATTTTGTAAACAAATTTTATCGTTCAAAACACACAAAAAAAATGTAAATAATCAAAAAGCTTTCAACGAAGAAAATTCCTTGGTAAACAATAAAATCACATGTCATTGACAGATAACGGGCTTAAAATGGCAAATGTCAGACATGCGCACTCAGAAAATGAATTGTGAAATAGCACAAGCTTCGCTTCTTCTTGGGATGGTGTATTCTGTGGTTTAGCCAACAGTTGACAACAGACAATAACCTCATATCATTATGTCACTAGATTTTTCTATGACAGCTCTAGATGATTCCAGATGTATGTATTCTTCTTCTCCTTTTCCCACAATCGGGTTCATACTGAACAGTTTTTTTTGATACAATACGGCAAAAAATTCCGGAAAGTCAGGAAATATTTCTTCTATAGAAAAATTAATAATACTATCTGATTTTTCCACTCAAAATAAGTAACAATGTAATATTTTTGAATCAAAATAAAAATAGTCAAAATTTGTATAATACTAGACAGGACAACGTCTGTTTCAGTATAAATTTGTAAACTACAAAGGTGTGATACAAAACAAAGTATTATAATTGAAGAAACAACTAAATAAGATAAATTATTTCTTCACCAACAATTGCACATGATAAAAAGTGTTTATCTGACAGTCGTTGAAGCAGGAAACTTTTATAAACCGTTCCTATAGAGTTCGGTAACAACCGTCTAAGAAAAATGACAAGTTTATCAGACTAAATCGACCTCGAGGAAGTGGTACATAAAGAATCAATATTTCAAAAATCTCATTTGGTATCGGTTGAAGGCATCTCGCGGTTAAATCGGCGGAAAGTCCGGATACTGTGGAAATACATCACTCCCGTTTAAATGTATTAACGGCCCATATTCAAAGCCGTTTCCGAAATATTAAGCACGTGCCAATGCAAACCTTTTGTAATCCAAGTGATTTATTGGCCATTTTTATCTTTTCCATCCCCTATTTATCTCAATACAGGCGATAACTGTACATGCATGGCAGAGGCACGACGTTAAATAATATAGAGAGGTCGACATGCAGCTAGAGGGTTTTACGTTTAAATACGAAATTTGATGAAATTTAAAATACGTACACATAGATGATGGTAACATAACCTTAGCTACTGACATAATCTCTCGGCTAACTCAATACGACGTGCCTGAGGAATTGTTGGAGAAACCTACAGTGAAATACCGAAATACAAGAAGCACGAATTTGGAGAAATATATCAATGATTTTGAACACATACTACGGAATGTCAGAAATGAAGTGAGATCTTACCTATGAACAGCTTCGCGAAGCTATCAACCTCCTAAGGTAACTCGTTCCTTTTGAAATATACTAACCTGGTGGAGGAATGAGCTTACCAAAACTTAAATTGAAAACTGTTCAATGGAGGAGTGTAAACAGATTAGGCGAGAGGGGAATCCTGGAGGAAATTCTGTGGAGAGATGAATACCGGATTCCGTGAAGTCTGGAACGGAGCTATTCGTGAGTCCTCTAACTCCCCTGGCTAGTGCGAGGAAAGAGGAGTGCAACTAATAAAGTAATAATTTAAAGCAAATTGAACTGGGCTATTGACCATAGAGGTGATGCATATAGAGGTAACAAGCCATGGACTATTGTGTAAGTGGGAATGTACGTCTGAACTTCGATGAGAGGAAAGAGACAGACGATCAGGGATTACTCTGCCTTTGTCAATGCATACAGCATTTGCTCTGTAAGAAAAAGACAGCCTCAGCCTCCAACTTTCTATCTTACTCTTAGAAGCTGATGGGTTCCGAGCAGGCTTGTTGCCTTTAACTGCAGTATCTTCATGCTATTGACGCATAAGACATACAAAGGTCCTGGTATAATCCCAGCGTATATGCAGCAAAGGAAAATACAACTATCTTCAGTTATTCGCAGTTTCTTGAGATCATCAGTGGGAACTGGATACATTCCAACTGCTTGGAAAAGAGCACGAATTGTCTTTATTACCAAAACCAGGAAAGAAAAGATTATTTCCAGGCATAGTCATTCAGGCCGATAGATTCTTGACATAAAAGGAGTCTTCGATCATAACGCATTTAATTCCACAATAGCTACTGTTGCAATGCGTGGAGCATGAATAAAACGTCAATTATAATGCGAAAACTGGCTAATACCAAGCTAGATCCTCTAAGAAATAGTGTGCAAAGATTAAGGACCCGTCCACCAATAGAAATGTAAAGCGACCACGCCTAGAATGGGTATCAGGTGAAGATATTGTTTTCAAGGAGCGTAAATAGAATTTGAATAGAGCATAGATAAATATTTCCAAGCTGAAATTAATGAAGTTTATCTCTTTTTTTTTCTAAGGAGCCGTCCATTCGCCAGTACCACCTCAGCCTCCTGGGCTTATTGTTGATATTCCTAGTGTTCTGACTACAACCTATTTAGCCATTCCGTTCCCTGTATTAGCTCATACAGGTTCTTTGCTGGTTGGTTGTAGAAGTCTTCTGGAGTCATTTGGGTTCTGCCATACAGTTTCTGTCCAGCGACTCACAGTTGCATAGTATATGCAGAGCTGTTTCGGTATCCTTTTTGCATCTTCTGCATGTAAGGTCTCCGTTGTACAGCCACATTTTGTTTAGGTGCTCCTTTGTGGGAAAGTGTCCCGTAAGTAGCCCCGTTATGGTGCGTAGTTTGTTCCTGCTCATTAAGAGCAGTTCTTTCGCTACTTTTTCTGATGGTTCTTTTATGAATTTCTTCCCATGTATTTGCCTTGTCGTATTCTTCCAGTGTTTATTGTGTTGTTCTTTCAACCACCCTTTTAACCATGACCTCGTTAAGCATCTGGGGATGCCCACAGCAGGTTCGGGTCCGTTCATCAGAGTTGACGATCCTACTCTTGCGAGTTCGTCAGCTTTTTCATTGCCTGCGATTCCTTTATGACCTGGGACCCACTCCAGTGTTACACTGTTCCGAGTCGCCAGTCTACTAAGCTCTTCGCCGCATTCCCATACTAGCCGCGATGTCACCCTATAGCTCTGAAGTGCTTTAAGGGCGGCTTGACTGTCACTGTAAATCCTGATCTGCCTGTAGTTGTAGGCTCCCATATTATTAGCCCCTGCACATGCAAGTATTGCATAGACCTCTGCTTGAAATACAGAAGCGTATTTGCCAAGCGAGACGGTCCTTTCATATTTGCTCGTCTTGCTGTATATGCCCGCTCCGGTGAAGAGGTAATTTTTTGATCCGTCTGTATACCAGATCAGTTCATCCGCTCTACTACGTGGTGGTGCGTTCTCTTCCTCAAGCTCCTTTTGATCTTCGATGACAATCTCGAAGTTCTAGCGAAAGATATATTTGGTGGTCATGTGGTCTGTTGGCATTTTGAAAATGTCATCATACACATGCCTTATCTCTGTGTGTCCTCTCCCATGTGCCACGTTATGGTCTGATGATTTTTCCAGTCGGGTTAGTGCTGCCCTTGCTTCGCACATTATGACATAATGTAGCGGAGGAAGGTCTAGCATTGTCTCCAGCGCCGCTGTAGGAGTAATCCTCATTGCCCCTGTAATGCCAATGCATGCAAGTCTTTGGACCTTTGCTTAGTTTTAGCATAGCAGAGGATTGTCTGATCTTTGGCCACCATACCAGAGATGCATATGTGATCCTGTCTAAGTCCCCATTTAGTGCCGTAAGTGCGTCTGGCAACCATGAAGGTCACCTCTGGTTTTTTGATCACATGCTGGAGGTGTCGGTTCCAAGTTAAGCCTGGATCTAGGATAACCCCAAGATATTTTACTTCATCCGACAATCGTATTGGTTCACCTTGAAGCGTCAGAGAGCCAAGTCCTTCCCTTTTCCTTCTTCTGGTGAACGCAATTATCTGTGTTTTCGAAGGACTAATACGTAGCCCTCCTTTTACAGTCCAGCCTGTTATTACATTTAAAGCCATCTGGAGTCTGTCTCTGGTTGTACTGTTGCATTTACCTTGGGATAGAATTACCAGGTCGTCTGCATATCCTATGGTGTTAAATCCTTCTCTGTGTAGGGTTCTGATGAGCCCGTCCATGAGGTTCCACAGCAGCGGGGATAGTACTTCCCCCTGCGGACAAACCCTGGTTGCACGTACGGCCATTGTCTCCCCCATCAGAGTTTATCTCTTTAGTCGGTATTGTATATCTCCGGAAGTTCTCTATACAATCTATACACCTCCATGAATGTCCACATTACATAACACCTAGTTAAGTTCAAGTAAAAAATAACATACAATGTACAAACGTACGCATTCAACTGACAGGTTAATTTGATGGAACAAAGATATTCCCAAATTATTTAACGAACCATTTCTGGGTAAAGCAATAAATTTTATAGATTACAGTGGAAGGGAAATTGAATGGACGGAGTGAATAGATAACAAGAATACGACGTAGAAAACTAAAACTAAAATAAAAAGATAGCGATTTCCAGAGAGAAAGCTTTAGGAAAAATATCCTGTTGATCTAAACCTAAACCATTTAATGTGTTATCTCAGACACTCACTTCTTGAAATGTTATCTTTTTTTTATTCTACAGGATTTCCATTATTGTTTTGAACATTAGACAAACATCGTAAGTGGTTAATCTTTTTGTATGGGAGTATTATTCTCCAAGGGTTGTGACATAATCTTGTGTTGCGTAGCTAGAAGAGCAATTATATTGGAAAGTAGATCAGCCTTTCCATCGAAATCTAATCGTTGACGCTGATCCTACTGTTCAGAGCTTCTGGGCGGATGATATATACCTTGTACTGATGGGGCGCAACTACGCTAAAACCGGTCTAGTGTCCCTTCTAATTACTAACTAGAATGGTTGGTTATGTCAAAGAATAGACCAGTTTAACGAGAAGCGAAGCCCGACGCAATATCTTTGATGTTTCGAGATAACAAAAATGAATGACCTTTAGAGACCGACGTTGACAGATAACTGAGAAAATGTGAAGTAGGAAGTATGGCAAGTAAAAAAATGGCTCCTTTGAGGCATGCGCATACAAAAAAAGGATAGGAAGCTTCGCTTCTTGTTAAGCTGGTGTATTCTTTGGTAAAGGTCATTTTAGAACTTGGAACTTT
>CAJUYH010002487.1:25042-39742 GCA_910591685.1 Galerucella tenella
TATTTGGCATCACAGTAATAAAAAGAGTGTTGTAGTTTTTTTTTGAAGATTCCTATTTTTCAATTTTTTCGACCCTCTTATCGATTGTCAGCGATTTTTGGATATGGAATACGAAAGACTATAACATTATCAACCTTCCTTTAAAATTTAAACGCGAGACTTCGATATTTGGCATCACAGTAATAAAAAGAGTGTTGTAGTTTTTTTTTTAAATTCCTATTTTTCAATTTTTTCGACCCTCTTATCGATTGTCAGCGATTTTTGGATATGGAATACGGAAGACTATTACATTATCAACCTTCCTTTAAGGGATTGTGCATGGGTGTAACGTTTGGCTAGTTCCGCAATTGTCAAAGTCGTCAGGCCGTAGGTGTCACTGGGTCCTGAACTTTTTAGTCTAGCGGCTTCCTGGCTGAAGAATCGGCAATGCGATTACCTTTATTTCTGTCGTGCCCTTCAACCCACCTCAGGATAATATTGTTATCTCTCGATGCGTTAGCTATATATTGGTGGCTAGTTCTTTTGTGGCAATTGAGATACCAGCCAGTTCTGTTTGAACCACGCTGGTGTTCTTTCCAATTCCTCACTCAATCCTCAGGCTTAGTGCTTTGGAGTAAACTCCATATCCTGAGTCTTCTTTCGTTTTTAAACCATCTGTATCTATATTTGCTACTATTCATCTTATAAATTCAGGAAAATAATTTCTTAGTGAAATTGACCAAAAAAATATATGGAAATGAGTTTCTAGTTTCTAGCTTGACCTCTAGAAGGCTCATTATGTGAAAAAAATTTAAAAAGCGTGGATTTACTAATAAGATCTATAAAACAATAGCATTTAGTGTCACTTGTCATAGAAAGAGTGAAACAAATTAAAATTTGTCTGCGTTAAAATTTTACAATAAAAACAACAACAAAAAAATTTAAGAATTACAACGGAAATTGATTAAATTCGTACCAAAATGGCACGCACTGCATGTTGTTATTTTTTGTCTAGCTCGAGATATAAATAAAAACGTACACACGGCACCAGTAGGTATGTATACAAAATTAGTTATGACAAAAGAATTTTAATGTTGATATATTTTTATTTTGGTCGTTTCATAGGACTAAAATTATTATTTTTTTCAAATACGTCAACAAAGTCGGCTTCAAATCGTTCATTTAATAACAATAATAATAAATAACAATTCATCCCTTGAAAATACTAGTTTTTCAAAGTTTTTTAGACTGCATAATCACCAAGTAGTTTTCCACCAAGCTTTATATGGAAGGAATAGAATAAGCCATCTAGCAGTAAATCTAGAAACTAGAAAGTAATTTACAATTAATAAGAAATTTTTCTCTTTGGGTTTATTATATTCTAAAATAATTATTATAAAGCCAAGAATACTGAATTAAAAATATAATAATATAAAAGTCCCACAAATATTCCATTGTGAATAAGATAAATAGCCATTTTTGGTCCCCTACCTTTTCACTCTGTTCCCTTTATATGTTGTTTTATGTTAACGACAGCCATAAATCAGAAATTTTATCAAAGCAGTCTGAGATAAGAAAAACAAAGAGCATGTTTCTTGATTTCACTTCGGTTCGCCTCGTACATAAATCTCAAAATCGAACAGATGGCATCTTGTAACGACCTTTATTTCCACATAATAGCATTTAATTTCTTATATAACATTCTTACCAATATATACAGTGCCGCTATAATTTCCCAACGTAATATATTGAAGATGCAATTTTCATTGCAGTCTTCCTTTTATATCTACTTTAAGAGTTATCCACTAATAAAGCTTCGCGACATCCTCTATTTTTGTATATTTCATTTATTTATAGACTGTAGAATAAGGTCCGTGAAATTATAGCCTTGTAAGTTGTCTTGATCTACAGCTACATGCTTACAGATCCTTACTTTTTTTTCAGTGACTTCTTCTTCTTCTGCTGCTACCTTATAATTTCTTCTCAGCCTTTCTTCCCTTATGGTATTTTCATGCTCCTTGTCTGCTCTTTTGAACATATTACATTACTCATTGTCGACTCATTGCTCATTGTACAGCTGATAAATGTAATTGCTCGTGCGTGCTTCTCTAAATTGGTTTGAATTTAAAATCTTGTGTACCTAACTCTCCGACACATCTGCAGTTCTTAAGGAGGCAATACAATCTGCAACGCAATGCAAGACGCAAGATTTCTTGGTCGATAGCATGCACAGCTGAGACCCAGCTGATCAATTTCTGCAACTCGATGCAATTGCAATTATATCGGTTGTTTCTATTGCTTGCCTTTTTCGCTTAATTACAGTATAATACTATTATCTTGACATCTAAATCTAGTTTTTTTTTGTGATACCAACTAACTAACTGTTTCCAATCAAATGATACCTATGAGTTGATTGCTGGTTGTGGTTACTAATGTTTTATCATTTGTGATTTGATAATTGACAGTGATGCACTTTTTCCTCTGTGCTTTTCTCACTATCGTTAGCTTCATTTTAAATAATAATAAAATGGCTCTATATTATGTTTGAATAAATTATTTTTTGAGATTGATAACTACTTTTTTGTTTCTTCGATTGATTGGGTTGGCAGCAATGTTGCAATGGCAAGAGAATATAGATGATGACAGTTACTAAGCATAACTGGAATAATAATACAAAAAAAAAGTCTAGATTACAAAGATTCAATCATTTAAACTACACATAGATTCAAAAGTTTTGCATCACCCTGAATCTCCGAAAAAAAAAATGTGTTCATTATAAATGAATCAGAGATTAATCAAGTAATTAGTTTCAATAAAAAAACGTGTATATTTGTCAAAAAATTTTATTATCCAATAATAAACTTGCTTTAAACATAAAAAGTATTCTTAAAAATTAAATAAATAAAATACAAATTGATTCTTTTTAAAGAAAAGGTTAAGTGAAAACCTGCATGAGAACTTTTAATAAAGAGTATTTCCACCTCTAGAATTTATGCAAGCTTGAAGTCGCCTGCCCATGCTGTTTACCAAATTATTGATATTCTGTTGAGGAATATTTCGCCATTCTTCTTGGGCCGCATGAATAAGCTCTTGTACACTCCTGGGTGGATCTCTGCGGGCTGCCACTTTCCTGGCAAGCATGCCCCAAGCATGTGCTATGGGATTCATGTCAGGAGATAGGGCAGGCCAGTTCAAACGATTGATCCCTTCAGTTTCAAGATACTCATTTACAGCTCTGGTCCGATGAGGTCGGGCGTTATCGTCCATAAAAACGAAGGAATTGCCAACAGCTGCGCGCCATAGTCTCACGTGAGGATGTAGAATCTCTCTGAGATACCTATCACCAGTCATCGTTCCCTCCACATGAATTAATTCTGTGCGATCATTTAACATGATACCAGCCAATAACATAGCACTTCCTCCTCTGAAGGGCGGCACGGAGCGAGCATGGGCAAGCTGAGCAACTCTCGTTGGATCCCGCCACACACGTATTCGATGGCTATCTTGTACCAAACAAATCCTTGTCTCGTCGGAAAAAAACACCGAATTCCAAAATTCTTCAGGCAAGGCCGCGTGTTCTTGAGCCCACTGTAGTCGGCGAACTCTGTGCTCAGGTTGTAGTCTGGGCACTCTTATTGGTCGGCGACACCTCAAACCTGTCGCAAGTATTCGTCTTCGTAATGTCGAGATCAATACTTGAACTCCCAACGCATGTCTTAAGTCTCTTTGGAGTGCTGGTATTGCCATGGTCGGGTTTCTTCGGATAGTTAAGTAGATATAGCGGTTCTGCCGCTGATTAGTAACACGCCTTCTACCGCTTCTAGGTCTATCACGAAGAGAATTGGTCTGGAGATACCGGTTCCATACACGAGACACATCACTTCGCCAAACGCCAACTCTGTTTACAATGTTTTACAATGTGGCGCTGGTTTTGACAACAAGTTCGCGCATACGACTGCAACTTCAGGTGGGTTCTTTCTACGTGAAACGGAGTCTACATACAGTTAGTTATCTGTTTCCTTCATCAGTAGTTTCTCATCATTTTGCACTACCAGCTACATAATAATATGCCTCTTAAGTTATATTTTTTAGTTTCAAATAGAGGCTTAATTAAGAAAAATCCAATAATACTAACAAAGTATATTGACGATTGTGTTCGTGAGATACACTAGATGTTGAAAAATAATAACATACAGCCACTGTAATTTTGTCATGAAAAATTTCTCTTGGGAAAAATGAAATTTAAAGTTCGAACACAAAATACTAACCGACATAAAAATCCAGAATAATTAATCGTTTAATTTAACCAGACAAGTTTGGAAAAAATTATTTATCTGTGATGGTAGCCGGAATCAAGGGACCTGCATATATAAATCAACTCGACGTAATTTTGTGGTCATAAAACTGACAAAAAAAAAGTTTTTTCGAAACACCGAACCAGATTAATTATTGCAACAAATGCAAATTATGTTTGTCGAAGAAATATTGGTCATTGAATTCAATACAATATAGGGGAGGGTGGGGACAATAATTGTAACCAGTGGGTTAACCTGCAGAGTGACAACACCGTTCAAAAAGTATTACATTTTAGTTGAATACGCATTTAAATCAATGGAGAATATTTATTTTATCAGTAGAGTTTCGATAAAAATCGTATGTTGTCAAAATTGTTGCAAATGACCCCACTCTCCCTTACTTTCATTCGGTTTCGGTTTTATGAATCGAAATAAATTTGCGTAGGTGCATTACAAAATCGAATTTTCTTTGAGCCTATTATGAATTCAAACTTTCAAAGTAGATATCTAAACAAAGATGAAATGCCATTAAAGATTAATTGTTTTGTTTCCCTACGTCCTCACGTTTAAGTTCACATAACGAAAATTTATTAGAAATATGAAAGCTCCGCAACATGTAGGTAGCCAAGCGGTCCAAGCGGATTTTGGTTCACGTACTACTCTATAATCTTCGTCAGTACTGAACTGGGAAACCGCCGAGACCGGCGAGCGTTGTATCAACAATGGAACGGCACGCGACTACCGAAGCAGAGAGACAATGTCAGTCATAGAAAAGCGAGAGATGGATTTTTATCCGATATTTTAGTGGTAGCAACCGAATTTCAATAAGGAATTGTACGGTCATAAGTAATTTGAGGATTCTGAGATTTTTATATAGTATTCATAAAGCTTCAAATTAGACTTCTTATCAATTAGTTTTTCCATTTAATCCATATTTAATTCTTCACAACGGCTCAAACTCTGCTTAATATGTGTGATTACCTCATGATTCGTATTTTTTTCAACAAAATTTGGTTAGCATTTCAAAGTATTTATTCGATGAGAACTCTAAATTCAACATTAATCTACATGATATATTTTTTTCTTAATTTTCAATACATCCATTACCTCAAAATTCTTTGCCAAAAATACTTCGATATTTTGTCAAATCGCTGCCGATAGATTCCCCTTAATATCTAGAACCTTTAATATTATGGAGAAAAAATGTGGGTAAATTTAAAGAAAAAAGAAGAAATTAATATAATTGAATTATTCGTAAAGTACGCCAAGTCAAGGTTTCATCCTTCAGCATGTTTTGGTGCTCTTGGTTGATTAATAGCTGTCTTCAGTGAACTTAACAAACATCTCGCAAGACCCTTTTTGGAGAAATCCTGCTTTGGACACCCTTGTCCCAGAAATTAATATCCCCAAATTGTCAATAAAATGTGCTTCTACCTCCTCCAAACACAACTGACAATAAATTCATTCCTGTATATGCCAACGGTTTGCATGTGCCTCCTTAATAGCAAGTTTCCACCCAAGCAACATATGCTGAAGACATTCTCGTCAACTTTGGTTGCTACATTCATAATTATATTGTCGAAGATATGATGATGACTTTTGCAAACTTAACAAGCTCAACAAGCATGCATGAGCAAGCAATATCAATATTAACTTGAGCGTGTATATGTCAATTTTTAGATTGTTTGAGCTGCTTGATCCATAAGTGAATTTCAAACATGCATGTTTGAACAAACAACAAATGTTATATGTACAAGTGTTTGCGCATTTTAAAGGATCAGAGAAGATTCCACCAAGACAAAAGAATCAGCAGCATGGCAATAAGAGAAATAGTCTTTTTTGACGGCTTGATAACATTTTCGACGTTACACAATGAAAGGCAAGTGCTGCTTGACGACACGACAAAAAATTTTATTTATAGGTAAGATTGACTTCATTTAATATCTTTACACTTAACTCGATGGCGTAAATTCTCGCCTTGAATACAGTCGCATAGACAGGCATATGCTCCAGAGCTCTATTCGGAATCAGGACGGTGTGGGGCAGGTCGTTGTTCACTGTTGGCAGCAATATGTCGGAGGTAATTCTCCTAATACTACGAATCCAGTGTCGACCAGCAGTCTGCTGTATAAGCCAATTTTATATTTTGTCCATCTAGTTTCTCTTATGCGAGGCAGTTTTGTTGAAGCCGTTCGCTGTAAGGCTTTCGACCCCCGAAGCAATATGTGAGCATCGGTATTAGAACTCGTATAATACCCTGTTTGGTGTGCGTAATCGATTGTTAATGTCCTTCTAACATATTACATTGGAAGAATTGGAAAAAAAGGCAGGTCTGTGAATAATCCTAATCAAAATATCACAATAATGTACCGTTTAAACGTATTACAAACGGTAACCCTAATCTTTGACTTAAAAAAGTCGACGTTTAGATTACGCGCAAGTGCGACCTAGCAATCGGGAGAAATTACACCTTATTCAAAATAAGATGTAGACGTACCTTTCGTAGCGGCAATGTGTCTGTGTGACTTTTTTTACTGTCCCACTGGCAGATCTAGTCAGGTCTGTATTCTGTTGCTTACGGTCAATTATTACTTATGGAAAGTAAATATTAATCTTATGGTTATATTTATTTAAATAATACAGAAATGTGCATAGATACACGTGAAAACATCAGCATTTCGAAGTATTTTCAGTCAGAAAAAGAAGCTAGTAATTATTAATTTCATAGCCTTTTCGAATATGGCTGAATACGATCCTGATGATTTTATTTATCAAATGTAAGCAGCTATAGGTCAAAATAGCAAATAAAATAAACGACATACCCAGAACCCGGATATACGTCAAAAACGATGACGCACACTAAGAAGCCAATGGATTTGATTGGGCCCTAGGCACCAAGATTTCCCATAATGAACCACGAGGATACTCTGGTCTTCGTCTTTGCCAACTGTATACCAGCTTAAATTGCACATCTACCAGGGGTCAGGATCCTTTTAGGTCGCTCTTTTTCTGTTACTAACATTTCTACTCATCTCATCTCGCCTACCCTGAACATTTTATTTATTCCTTCTATCGATCATATTCTTTTTTTAACACAATAGAGGTCCATCACTTCAATTTTAGGAAATATAACACCTCATGAAACATCCTTCGTTTTATTTTATTGTTGTAATGTATGGCGCATAACGACCTATTTCATGGAAGTAATTTAAGCAGTAAGTAATAACGGCACTTCAACATAATTCAGAAACGCTAATAAACAAGGTTGTTAAGGTCCCAAGGGAGTGAAACTGAAGCACGGATCCACTACTTTAACAGATTAAATTATGTTCCTAATACTCATACTCGATGTACCTGAGTAACCCCTTAACTTTAAGTGGGCTAATTTGTTTTCCTTGTAATAACTTTCAAGCTATCCTGTTTTAAGGTCATCCTTGATACTCGAGATCCTCCATTTATGTGACTGGGAGATGTTTTGAATATAAATAAGCATGTTTTGCTTGTGAGAGTAGGTCCCTTCTTTCTGTTAAAAAATTATTTATAATATGCAAACAATTAAGTAAAAACTTTAGTCTGTTTATTCAAGAGTATTTTTATTTATTCAAGGGATAAGGGGTGTGAGTGAATAAATGACTGATTACTCAAGGCTTGTCGGAGGATTAAATATGTCTTAAAACTTAAAAGCGCTTCCAAAATATCAGTTTTCTTGATGTTCGCTAAATGTGTGTTATTAAAAAAGAACAGCTGTACCAGAAAGTATTTATCGTTGAATTTAGGTTGAAAATTTATATATTAGTCACAAGAGAAAGAAGTGTGATACTTTTAACAACGAATATAGAGGCTTATAGAAGAGCAGGTCAATGTGTAAAAGCTAGAGGCTTCGAACTGAACGTGGGATGGCGATCAGATGCACGAGAAAGACGTTTTGTAGTCGGGGTAGTCTTCATCATTCCCCACTTTTCAGCACGGGAAGACACTTAAATGGCCAAGGTCAAACCATGTTTTTAGTTGTTTCCAAACGCGAAATAACAAGATCTTGTAACTATACAATGGTCGTGAATTGTATAAATTTTAAGAGCATTCATAACCTTCAGCATTTTTTATCTCTAGATTCATATAAGTATTCATTCCATGATCCTCCGTATATCAATTTTAATATAATACTATTAAAAGAAACATCAATAAATAGAATTCAATTGTATTTTAATGTTTGTTAACATAATTGGAATATTAAATACCAGATATTAGAGTATTAGTTCAAATTTGCCGCTATTTTTTTACATTAGTTTCTTTCAAACCGCTAGGTGGGGCTGAAATTCAGGTACAGTGCTTAACATTGAAGAGACCTATCTATTGAATATCTGTTATTCAATAAAATAATTACAATACGATAATATTAAACAATTGAATTGGGTAAGGATGGAATTGTTTAACGCTTTGCTAATTTCAAATAGCACAAAAAATATGCATTCATTCTTCGTTCTCGTACGATATATTATAACATCATATTTATCGTTATAATCCAGCAGCATGAGCGCAATATTTAAAAAACGTTCGTTAGATGACGATATGTGACAAATGAGGATTGACAGCTGATGCAAAACTATTTGAAGTAGGGTTAATATTATTAGTATACAGTTTTTTATTAATTCTGGTACGTATCAGTAGCGGTGCGACAAATGTACAAATGTATGTAAAAACCGTGGTAAGTAAAAACAATAGTAGAGTAGACTCACTAGAATCATTGTCTCTATTCGCGTTTTAGTGGCTTGTACTATATACCTACAACATACTTATGATAAAAAACTACTTTTATTTTACAAGAAAACGTTTTCATAACTCACTGTCAGATTAATTCTATTTTATACTGATTAACTAGTATAAATAAATGAATCTACTTGTTCATAATACATACAAATATACATTCTACCAGTGACTATAACCTACCCATTATTTATAGAAAATCTGGAGGATTACCCGTAGAAAATGTTACTATTTATAACGTCTACCATACTTGACGTAATGGTAATCTTTTGATAAAGTTATTAAATTTTAATATTTAACGCATTCTTGCTCTTAAATATACACTTTGGGTCACTATCAAAGTAAATTATCTGACAAATCGTTCGTACAATGATGGAGATTTCTATTAACGGTGTCAATTAAGGTCCGAGGGAATATCCTTGAAGCACTTTATGTTCCACATTAAGTCCGTGTAACCAGAAATTATCTAAATTGAGTTAAATAGGTTTAAGAAATAATTACTATAAGTAGTTAAAACCTCATCGTCGGCTGAGTAAAACTTGTTTATAGTCTATAGTTTTACTGCTTGTTGCGTAAAGGCATGAATCGGATTTCGACGACGACCGTCATATCAATCCAGCGTGTAATCATCTAGCTACAGATTATAAAAATATATTTAATTCGTATATAAACACAACCATACTTGATTCCCTCTGTATTACTGAAATAATAAAGAAGAAACGATGGCTGTGTTTTATTATCTTGTTGCTCTCATTGAACAAGGAATACCCCAAACAGACATAGCTGCGATAATAGGCGTTACCAGGTCTATTGTAGTGATGCGCAAAGCAAGACTAAGACTCTGATAGCCTGGATGCTGCTTATTCGGTCTTGGTCCTACTCAAATAGTGCTCAAATGGTCTTGGGCTCGGTCTTGCTCATTTAAGCACCCTACACATTACCAGACTAGACCTTACATTGACAACACTTTTTTTGGAGCTCTGTGAGTGCTGAGGGAAGACTGATTGTATCTCTGCGATATTTGGCAACTGGGAGGAGCTCCGAAGATTTGAAATTGAGTGCTGCTGTCAGCAATCGTTGATGCTGAAACCTGTGTTGCTAGTTACCATACTGTCTCAAGAACCACATAAAAGTAAATAAATCAAACAATATCTAATAACATTTCAAATGTGATATCGATTAAGACTTAAAAAAACATTTTTGGATTTAGTACCGACAATTGTTTGCTGACCTGATACCATTGAAAATACAAAGCAATTATTTAATGTTTTGAGACCATGTGTCTTGTTGTCAGATTTTTCAAATTTTGGTTTGTGATTGGAGGTGAAGATGTCGCTACTGTCACAACTTTCACACTTCCTTACTGAAAGACATGTATTGATTGTGATTTTAGTGTATTCTTCAGTCCGTCATTAGGCTTTGAGCTCGGGGACGGAGAACCTATACATTGTACTGATGATGCACAAATACGCCGAAACCGGTCTACAAGACATGTTGTCCCTTCTAATGGCAAACCAGAATGGTTGGTGTTAAATATCTTGTAGGTATGCCAACCCCGTTTGACTTTGAAGTGTAATTTAATATCCGTCGGGGCCTATAGCCCGGGAAGTAGTTGTGGCCAGGGTAGGGGATCTCTGAAGGCGCGAGGGTGCTGCCACATAGGGAGTCCCGTCAGTACTAAGATGTCTAATTTAGTGAGAACTGTAACGCCGTTAGTGGTAGTTGCAGATTCTTCCACATATAGGTATCAGCACTGACATCATAACGTGTTATCTATGATCCTAACCTGATAGCTGCAGATCAACGTTTTACAACGTGTATCGTGAGTTTGTCCAGTTTTCGTTTTTAAAAACTATTTTGCTTATTTGTGTGTGTTGAGTATTCGTAGTTGGTTTTTATTGTTTATAGTGGGACTTTTATTTTAAGAGACAATGTCGAGAATATGTAGATATTGTGAAAGACTGTAATGTAAAGTGCACCCGTTAAGCTCTATCTTTATAAAAAACATGTTTTATCAAATAAAAAGTGACAGAAGTAGTTATTCCTCCATACAGCTTTGAACTTCCCAGCATTGTTGTTGAATATTTATTTTTCTTCATGTCTGTCATTGAAATGTTCAAAAAAACGTTTCATTTATTGTATACTTTCTTTATTCAATAAAATATATAAACTTGATAATTATTGCTTTAATTTCCTCACTTCAGGCATTATATGGTCCATTTTTCGACATTTCATTTAATTTTACTTGACTATTTGATTGTTATTATTGTAATATCAATCTAATGTTGAGTAACTTTGAATGAAATATCAAAAAATGGACCATAAATGTCATTTTGCAATAAAATTAAAATTACAGTAATTTGAATATGCCGCCAAAAACTGTAAAATTACAGGAATCTTCTTTTTCGGCAGTTAGAGAAGTTCACAACGGGACTCTCAAGGTGGCGCCACCCATACAAATAGAGGGCGCCACGGGTCAGTTTCCCATCTATAAGTATTTTTTCTATCTATGGTTGTGGCTTCCTTCTAATTTGAACGGTCAGTGTCTTTAAAATATCTTTCAAAACTTGCGTGAGAATAAATATTATTCTGCGATATCTACAAAGCTATTTATTTTATTGCTAAAATAATTATTATTGTATTATCGAGTGTTGTGCACCCATTGCACCCGTGGCACTGTATCTAGGGTGCCAATTGACCTTCACGCGGCACTGGTTATATTGATAGTTTACAGCAGACCGCTATTTTGAAAGAAATCCGACATGTTTATTTTATCACTCTGTATCCCTACACGCTTACCCTCGGTTAATTTAATTCACTGTAAGGGTGGCAAATTGTCTATTTTTCATCATTATGTCGTCTTAGGAAATTGATCATGGTAACCGTTTGAAGTCGTAAACTGAACGACAATGTCTATCGGAATGCCCCTTTTATAAAACTGATATTATGTACCACATGCTTACGTTTGTAATAAAATTCGTCTACGCCACAAAATTGTTTTTGGATTATTTGCATTTTATTGGGTTTTTAGAAGCTCCTAACAGAAAACGGAATTTAATCAGAAAAAGTGTCTGACATCCCCTTATTTTCGATAGGTACAGTGCCGGGTTTTAATGAATGTGCTCATTCTGAATACCTTGGTTTGTTAACTCTTTACTTCGCAATTATTTATATACAGTGTGTCCACAATCATTACTTAGTTTTGCAATAACAAATAAACGTTCGAGGATAATAAACTTTGAATATAAAGAGGGTAGTGTAACGGTTCATACTGTATGTTTGGGTGTGCAGGAACATGAGGGAAAGTAAGTGGATTGGAAGTTGCATTCAATAGCAATTACAATTACATACAGAGGAAACCTTTTCTATGACCCATAACGTTAACTTTCGTACCAGTGTCGGTATTGAATCATCTTAGTTTATGTTTGTCGTGATTTGATTATGTATTTTGATTCATAAAGTGACTTGGATGTTCAAAATACTCCACCAGAGATAAGAACTCAAGCGGAGCAAACCTCTGAGGACTAGTTCTCCGAAAAATAAAAAAAAAGAATTCAGAAATTTTTCATAAGTTTATGGAATGGAGAGATGATAACCAAGAACATTCGTTATCGGACACTGTGAAGCTTGAATATTTTGCAAAATTGTCGGAAACTTTGAAGGCATCGACTTTATGAACTATATATTCGATGTTAAGAATTTAGCTAACGCATCGGCAGATAACAATATTATCCTGGGGTGGGTTAAAGGGCACGACAGGAGTAAAGGAAATCGCATTGCCGATTCTTTAGCCAGGGAAGCGGCTATACTAAAAATTTCAGGACCTAGTGACACCTACGACCTAACTTCTTCGACAATTGCAGAACTAGCCAAACGTGACACCCATGCTCAATCCCTTAAGAGATGGGATGGAATCAAAGGATGCAGTCTTGCCAGGATCACCCTGGGCGACCCTGGGAAGCTAGCGCCGAAGGAAATATTTGGCGATGACCAGGAAAAACCTACGTTTAACAGTAGGATTTCTGACTGACCACTGTCAACTAAGAAAACACCTCCATACTATGGGGCTAGTGGACACACCTATATGCAGGATGTGTGAACAGGAAGATGAAACTGTCAGGCATGTCTTATGAGAGTGTCCGGAGTTATCGTCAATAAGAGAGTGTGTGTTCGGTGAGTCTTGGCCTACACCTGGCGATATAAAGGAGATACAAAAGAGGATAAAAAGAACAACATTATCAATAAATAATTATAATGATATCAGTAAATGTCCCAAGCTATGTTCTATTTTGAAACGGAAATCCAGAGGTTTTAATGTAATGTGAACCCCCTATAATTTTGAATAATTATTGTTAACAAATTGTAATTAATCAATATTGAAATCAAAAATAATTTGAATTTACTTAATAGAATTTATAGATTTGTGTTGTAAATAGAACAAGTATAGTGTTGAACTCGTCGAAAGCATTTTTTTAGGCTCGAAAATATTATCAAACTCAGAAACGCCTCGTTCTCTTGCAGAAAAAATGTAACTTTCGTCACTGGTTGAACAACATAATATTTTATTATTATGTAAATAATTTTTTGATATGAATTGTGACCGTAGGGTAAGAAAGAACTTTTAAATCCTGTCCTGAAGTCCCGAAGTTGCGGTTTTCATTTTAATTTTTTCCGCTCGAAATCATTTCGAAGAAAAGAAGGAATAGAAGGTCATAAATTTTTAATTTGATTCCGAACTTAGATTAAAACGGTTTTCAATGACGATAAATTTACTTTGGATGAGATGTGGTGGTATAGAAAATGACAGATTGCAATTATTTTCCGTGAAATCTACAAGGAGAATTTTTATTCTTTTATGATTATACTATTTTGATGATTCATTGAAACTATATCAAAACCCTAAAAATGTTTCACAATATTATATTGACTCTACATCTGGCCTTATAGTAGGTACAGTAAACAGTGATAGATCCGTAGTACATTAAATTTATTTTGTGAAAAATATTTTGTACCATACAGGGTATCTGCAAAACAGTGGATGGTATCAAAGGTACATTTTTCAAATGATAACTGATATGAAATTGAAATAAAATCGAAAAGAAGCAAAGTAAACATGAACCACTTTCAATTTTATCTATAAATATTTCAATCCCATTATAACTAGATATAAAAAGAGCTTTGGAAATAAAGTTACTTGAAAAATGAAAATTCCGAAATATTTATTGCGATCACAATTAAATAGTAGATTAATGTGGATAAAAAAATTTGTCTCAATTATTATTTTACCAGCCAAACATTTCAGTTGTCAAATAATCATAATATAAGGCATTTTCTTTTCACTTTTCTACGATGCTGAGGGTTTTGATCTTAAATCAATCATGTTGTCATAAATCAAAACGAAATATCTTGAAACGAAGTGTATGTTTAAAATATACCGTTGAGTTTTGATAGCAATTATAATCAAAATATCCCAAATACTGTTATATAGGTAGGTATAACTTCCGTAATGTTAGTTTCAGTTTTATTTAGTTTTAGTTTTTCGGTGTTGAAGATTATCGGGCTTACGGAATGAGGCACAAGTGGATAGTGTTTTCTGTGGCTAATTAGATGGAAAAATAATTGATAGTAAGAAACGGCCACAGCCTGGCAAATGTGCGGTTCT
>CAJUYH010002488.1:6885-46616 GCA_910591685.1 Galerucella tenella
CATACAGAAGATAAGTAGTATGGAGGATGGAAATCTAGCTCTGTTACCGAAGGGTATGCGAACAATTCTTTCAATGCAAAAATAAATTGTGCTCAACGAATTTTACAAGGGCTAATGTCAACATTATATGACAGTCAAGCAGAAACGAAATTACTGTTCCAAATATTCACAATTTAAATGAAACTTTATCCATGAATAAAACAGAAGCAAACGTGACGATCAAAAATTCACTAGTCAACCTAACTAATACGTTTTCAACTAAAACACATAATATAGTTTTTAATTTTTCTTATTATTATTCTGTACATTTCCCAACTTAGTCATTATGACTGTAGAAAAAATATTGTATACACCATATGCATAAAGTGTCTTTTTGTTTTTCACACAATTCAGTTGAACGGCTATCTTCATAAAAAAATGGAAACTGACTACTATAATCCATTAACAATCTCAGCCTTAGAATTGCATATCTTGTTGATTACATTTTCCACAAAAGGGTTTCAACTTCAATGTTAGCTACGATATTTAACAATGTCAAATTTATAAATTAAAATGGAAAGTGCCGTTGGTATTGTTTGAAATATTAATATTTCCATTTTTCAAATCTTAGGAAATGGTATTTAAATTAATACTATTGACATTCACAGAACTCAATAAGGTTGAACTTCCATCATAATACAAATTAGTTTATGTTTTTCTCATTTCCATGACAACGCAAGGTGTACATCATATACGTCACGAATTCAACCATTTGACATTTAGTTGACGTTTCCATCTATGATTTCCATTTCTTGTTGTTGTAGTAGTTATAGACTGGTATTTATAATTTCAAAGTGCACCAATAAAAAAAAATATCGTAAAGTATTCGTGGATAACTGGTCTTTAAAACACTTGCTCTATTTCGAGCACTCCGGCTTCGCCGTCGTGCTCCAAAAATCGCGCGTGTTTTAAAGACCTTAATATCCACTTATACTTTAATATACTATTATAGTTAATAAGCATTTTTTTTGCAATGGATACCATTAAAAAGAAGAAAGCGGGTAGTGTGTGTGTAGTTCGTGGATGTAACAATAAATATTATAATTGTGATGGAAAATTTTACCGTTTTCCAAAGGATTCAGAAAGGTGAGAAACTGTTTGTATTTTCATACGAAATGTATAATACTTTATTATTTGATCTTCATATTACATTCATGAGCCTTAGTTTCATGCATTGATTTAATTTGTTGTTTTTGTTTCAGAGCTAAAGTTTGGCTCGAAGCATGCGATAGGCCTGACTTGATGCCAAAAATAGAAACTATATACAATAGTAGTCATCGTTTATGTGGTGCTCATTTTGAACCAGACATGATTATGCAACATCATCAAAGAAAACTTCTTTTAAAAAAGGCTATTCTAACAATATTTCTTTCATTGCCAAGATCACAGACTGCTGAAGGTATAATCATTTTTTTAAATCATATATGCATGAAAAGTTGGTAGTTCTTTTACTTTTCATTGAACTAGATCTCCCTCATATACTTTGTGTTTGTAGTTCCAGGTACATCGTCTGTATATGAGAAAACACCGCCAACAGACATAGCAATACCATCAACATCGCGAAATTCTCCCGTACAGACCTCACCTAGAAGATCTACAACTAGTGATGTTCAAACTTGTCAAATATTGTCCAGTCATACGCCGAGAAAGGAAAAGTTACGTAAAAGGAACTCATTATTACAGCAAAAACTCAATGGATTAAGGAAACACAACAATGGGTTGATTGAAGAAAATAGAGAACTTAAGAGCCAACTCGAAAATTCATATGCCTCAGTTACTGTGAATGAATTACAGCAATTAATTAGTAACACTTGTCCAAATAATGAACTAGCTCAATTTATTAACGTACAAATTAACCCTTTCGGTCCCATCGCCGCATTTATTCGTCAATTACTAAAAGTGCGTTGAGTCCCAGTGCCGTATATATGCGTTTAGGGTTATTTGGTCTTTTAGAACCATACCCGTATGTATGCGGCGATATTAGATTTAGCCCCTTTACTAGACCCAATGCCGCATAAATATGTCATTGCGTGCTGGGCATTAATGACCAAAGCCGTAAAAACACGGCAGGTAAAAATAGGGCGACATGTCGTATAGGCCCAATGCCGTATATATGCGTCCCCATAAAATTCGTTATTGATGCAGGTAGTGGGGGGGTAACAAAACAAAACAAAATAAACACTCTATTTTTAGAAATTCCACTGTTTGCAGCCAAAGTAAAGTTCAGGCAAAAAAAAGAAGCGAATCCAGGTATATGTGCACAAAATGTGGTGTTGGTCTCTGTGTACACCCGTGCTTTGAGGTGTACCATACTCAAGATAATTTCTAATTAGCCTTTGTGAAATTATATATTTTTTTCAATTTATATTAAACATCTATATACGCTTTACGTAGTTTTTTTACCTGACGCATATATACGTCAGTGGGACTGGTGGCTTGCAAAAAAGCCTGGGATTCTGTGACATGCATAGGTTTTTAGGTCTGGGATCGAAAGGGTTAAACAAGCTTATAATGCACCCAAAGGTCGAAGGTATTCAAACGAATTCAAAAATAAATGTTTGTCAATTTATTTTTCTGGACCACAGGTATACAAAAATATTTTGATGAAGATGTTTTGTTTACCTGGGCCACAAACTTTAAGGAAGTTGTTACGTGGCTTAAATATATCATGTGGATTGGAAAACCAGTGTGTTTTTGAAATTTTAAAAATCATAACAAAATGAAAATTGTAATATGGAAAAACCAATAAATATTTTGTATAAGACTATTGTTTTATTAACTCAACAGTGCACTATTCTACAATATTTAAGAAAAAACATTTAACACGTTCAAGTCATTTTAAAACGTATGCACCTACGCCTATGGTAAAATGAATCGTAAAACGATCCGTTCAAGGTTATCAAAAGCTCAAGGCAATTTATGAATGAAATTTATGAGAGATATACTACTGGTTCGTTCATATACTGTGGTTAAATATTGTGCAATTAGCGATGGAATTTACGAAAAAGTGCTTATAACAGCTGTTTTGTACATTTGCAATTTATATGAGTAAAAAGAAAAGGTTGCTGATGGTTAGCTTTTTTGGTCTCAGATTAGCATACTTTGATATAAATGTATTAAATTAATGTTTTCACTGGATATTCCAATAACCGTAAAAAGCCGACATGTCTGAGTTTTTGATTCTGGACTCGTGATTTATAGAAAGTCCTCCTTATTTTCAATGTAATCAATTTTCATTTTATACAACTCTTATTTTCGACAACCTCCAGGGTGGAATAAAGTTAATGCTATGGCTCTTTTTTCATTGCTTTTTTTCAGCCGTTTCAAGCGCTACAAAGTGGTGAAATACAAGGTACTTTGAAAATAGGGCGTAGAAACAGCGTTCAAGTGCGGGAAAGACACGTTACGCACAAGTTAGGGACATTATTTATTCTACGACCGTATATACAAAAAAGTATACCAACCCATTTTTCAAAAACAAAACTTCAACTAAAAACTACTAATTATTATAAATATTGATATTGAAAACACAATTTGTTGCATTCTGTAAATTACTAAAAATTTCCGGTCCAGGGGTGCGATTTTCGAGTTCACACGAATGTTATTCGTGTACGGTTATTTCCACATGAATTTCTTCGCATACGGTGCTAAATGTGTATTTTTCAACACCGTTCGAATAAACGTTCGTACACGAAGAATTTAGCAGCCGGCAACACCGCATAATCGTATGGTCTTGTCATTTGTGACATTTGAGAATCAAAGAATATACCTTGTCTATGCAGCTCTAATAGTTCTATGCAAAGAATATACCAACTACCGTATCAAGTGTGGTAAGCCCAAACTGGCTTTTGATATTACTTATTTAGCATTTTCCCTTTATTATTGTTTGTTGTTAAAAAATGGGAAATTCAAGTTTTCTATCTATGCTCAAGGCTGAGATTCTTGTTGAAGCAGAGAGATGAGGCTCAAATTTGTTTATTACTTCAAAAGCGACAGGTTTTGTGAGTCTATAAAGATTCACAAATTGCCTTGCTGAATATTCCTCAGAAGGATCAATAAATGGGTTAAAGATCCTGCTAACTCCTCCGCTTTTTGTATAACGTTTATGAAGTTTAAATGAATTAAATCATCAAAACCTGACATATTACAACTGATTATATCATTAAATTTATTATTCAAATTAATGACATACCAAATACAAATATTTTCAAATGTAGGTTATGTAAATTTACTCTTTCCGTACACGAAAACATTTATTCGAATGGAAAAAACCCACTCGAAACAAGCCATACGAAAGTGTTCGTATACGATTACCGTTTGAGCATGTCGAAAATTAGGTTATTTAAATTTTATACGAAAATGGCCATTTTTCGTATACGATTCACTCCCGAATGGTTTCGAAAATCGCACCCCAGTTGAGTTATTTGGAGTTAACTGGTAAGTAGACGACGTCGATGAGGATGGCATCGGTTGTAGGTCGTATAAAGATGACGATCACGGTGACGGCAACGGTGTTAAGTCATTTGTAGATGAAAGAATTTTATTTCATATATATCGTAAATATCTATTTACCGGTTGTAACAATAGTTATAACTATCTAATAAGGTCAAAATTTGCATAACATACGGTCGTAGAAAGTTTTTTTCCGCCTAACTCACCGGAAAACCAAAAATGGGGCCGAAAATTCTTAACGCCACTGCTTTTGAAGTTTTTCCCCATCTGTCACTTGAGTATACTCAGTTTCACGTAAGAAGAAGCCACTTGAAGTTGCAGTCGTATGCGCAAATTCGTTGTCAAAACCAGCTCCATATTGTAGAAATGACATTCTACTTCAAATCAGTAGGAAACGTTTTCACATTTTGTAGGTTGACACAAAATTAGAATATTAAATGTATTCATAATTATGTATTTTTTTAAATAAAACCATATTTGGACATTTTTTGAAGCTGTTCAAGATATTTTCACAAACAATAGACACTGGGTTTTGAAAATACTTGGTATCGTTGAAATATTTATATACTTTCAATTAACGATTGGCGATGTTCGTTTGTAACGCCAATGGCATGAAACGGCTGTTACGAAGCGACATAGATAAACAATGATTTCTGCGCAAGACAGTTGGCAAACTTCACGTGGCTTCTTTTTATGTGAAATGGAGTCTACTTTGACGGTTCACGTTTAATTAAACGTCAGTGAGAGTAAAAGTTTTTTATCTAATTCCGCTATCAAATGTGACACTTTAAGTCACTCCTTGACGTTAGGTAACGTCACATTTTTCATAACCTTCATATATCAGTTATGAAAAGTAGTTATGTAAAAACTTTACGTAACTGTTTATGTTTCAACATAGAGATACCACATGAGTTTCAAAGAATAATCTATTAAATAGGTACTGTCAAAGCTGACAATCATTTCATTATTTAAACTGACAATTACCCCATTATTTTAATTCAATAGTATTTTAATATTTGTAAACATTGAAAACAACATTATTCAGGACACAATTATTTAAAGTTAGTCAATTTTCTGGGTGAATACATCATAGTAACAGTACTTCTAACACCATTTGAATCCACTTCAATATTATCTTTGTAATTGAAGATTTTATTAAATATTATGGAAGCGCGGAATTAGATAAAACGTTGTACGTGAACACGTTATGAAGAGAGCGACATTGTTCAACACGCGTAATTTGCAGAACTCGCTAGCGCTCGTTTTGGCAAATATTACGCTTGTTGAACAATATCGCTCTTTTCATAACTAATCACGTAAATATCTATTGTTATATTTTGAAATTTTTTTATTCAGTTTAATCGGTAAGCGAAAAAGAGTTGTGACACAATATACTATTTTATATTCAAAATTGATTCAACAAAATTTTAAATGAATTAATCATGAGGAAACACCTGAAATAATCGCATAATTTGTTGATCAACAACAGAATTTTCATTTCAATCAAGCACACTTCATGCTCCAATAACGAGAGTTTTTCAGAGTAGGTTTATTTTGAAAATGTTTATGTGTATAAATGACAATAACCTCAAACCAAACGCCGTATATATTCGTAAATTATCCTGTGGTTTATTTTTCCAAGGTATTAAAGCGAAACGCAAGGCAATTTCAAAAATCGATTTTCATTTAATAAAGTTTGTGGCAAATAAAATGTTTAAAGGAGTACAGCTTTT
The DNA here is from genome assembly GCA_910591685.1 of Galerucella tenella. Taxonomy (NCBI): domain Eukaryota; kingdom Metazoa; phylum Arthropoda; class Insecta; order Coleoptera; family Chrysomelidae; genus Galerucella; species Galerucella tenella. Next base: position 13,110 of record CAJUYH010002488.1, read on the forward strand.
CAGTATGAAAAATGGATATTTCAAGTTTAATATTGTCTCATGAGATACTAAGAATGTGAAATTATCGATTGGTAGTGTTTGATTGAAAAGTTAGGGAGTTTTATCATGCAAAAATTTATTCTATGCATAATGGACCGGTCCTATTCCGTATCACCTTATGTTATTTGACGATCATCGTTAAGTGTGAATTTCTGTAATATAACGATATGACTAAAAATTTCGATTCTGTATCATCATGCGCATAGTAATGTCAACGAGATTCGTTATTTTATTATCGTTATTTTTAGAAAGTCTGTTGTTAAAATAACTAGACCAGTTTGACAGCTTTTTATGTCCTAACGATCTCGTTAAATGAAACAAATGTCAAAAATCTAACCAGTTTTTGCTATATATTCGTGGTGATTTGTCATTTTTTGCAACAAAACATAAATAATAGGCTACTTTTGAATGCTCCTGATTTTTCATATCAACTTTATTAGCAAATTATTCCCACAAATTGTTAATTATTTGAACCTCGCATGGTTTTTTCTTCCCTCTATTATAGGATGATTTTCTAAAAATTCCAACAGCATCTCATACTGTGGCCTTGTTGATTTTGGAAGGCGTACTTTTCTTCCATTTATAATTATATTAAGTACACTTGAATGTAAACTTTCCTCGCGTTATATTGTACAAATTGCACTTCTATCAGAGACAACCTATGGCTCTGCTCCTGTCGATGGTATGTTATATAAAGGTTATACTCTGACGGGTCTAACGGGACCGAATCCATCTCTTTTTACATTAATTGAAGGTGTATCGATCCATCTCGCTTCATAAGAATCAAAACTTACTTCTTTTTTAACATATAATTTTAACAATATCGTTAAGGAAGCTTGATAGGGAATCACAGAACAGTTAACAATATAGTTAAATACGATCGTCATTTTAACATAACGGACCATCGTTAAAAATAACATACAAGATACGGAATACGGCTGAATGGACCATTCCAGAATTACTCACGAATTAGCCATATTGCTGTGGATCCTCTTATCATATTTTATTCAGTTTTCATTGTTTACTAATAAACAACGGATGATGAGACTTTAATCAGTAAAAAGCTCTTGGAATTATCTAATATGCCATCGTTTTGTAATGCTGTAAAGTGTGGAATGCAAAAGATACGGTATATTTTTTTTCGATTTCCAGCTGTTTTAACCAAGCGACTATTTCATTAATCTCCTGTTGAATCACATAACTCCTCTGTTGATTACTTTCTCTGTCGTTTGACATTTTAATTATTATTTAATTTAATTCAAAGATAGTTTATTGGATGAAATATATTACATTCACATTGTTCTACCATTCCTGTCTGACAACCAACTGGCATACAGCACATATAAAAAAACTCAAACTTCAACTCCTACTGATCGACGGGTCCAACACAATATGGTCGACCTGTTAAGGCGGAAACAATTTATTATCTTGTACGTGAGTTTACATGCTTTCACACTAAACGTGAATTTATGTTTATGTAGAAGCAATCACATTACCATCACGTCACTCCACTTTGCTTAACCTAAGAATGTATCAAATAAACAATAATAATGGAGATGACAGTCCATCTTCATCTTCCACGTTTGAAGAAGACTAAAGGTAGTCGTTGGATAGTCGCTGCAGAGACATGCTGCAGCTGCAGGCAGCCGAGGCAAGAGGCAGAGACACTACTGTTCTAATAAATTCTAATGATACACCGTTTGATGCACGCTGCAGCAGCAACTAGCTTACTAGGTGTCTCGCCCTGTCTCTGTTGCTTGGGCGCGCATCTGCGTTCGGACCAGTGTGGAGGCACGAGGCAGTCGTTCTGCAACAATCGTAGTGTATTGTTGTGTATCATTTTTTATGTTATTTATTTTGACTTACCTTAAAGTAATGAAGAGTTTTTTTTCCGTTGTGATTTTTTTCTCAATTTTTTTGGCTGCATGTCTTTTTCAATTAAACTTAAAACAAAATAAAATTGTGTTTTATTCAGTCTGCAATATTTTCTGAATAAATCTTCATCCCTTGTAGGTGATGTAAAATTAACAGTTTAAAATAACCTTCTGAACTTCGTTTTTTAAATAAGGAGTTTATTGGCGCTCTCTTGCTTTTCCTATATAAATAGTATAATAATAAATCCTGATCTTCCTCTTCATCCAATAAAATTCGTTTGATAATTCTATTCTTATTGGCAGACATTCTACATCCTTCTTTCTTAACAGCAAAAGAAGTACTGATCTGTTATTCTGTCGCATGCTACGAACGAGCCCTTTAAGGCTTTACTTATGGTTGCTGATGATATTAAAACTAGACAATGGGCTCATGACGTTAATTTGAGAAGAGAAGAATAATGCGAATTTCATAATTTGTATCAGGAGTTATTACAGAGTGATGAAGATCGCTTTAAAATGTATTTTCCCACGACAACCTCGATACATCATTTAATAACGTAACTTCAATCATAAACAAGCACATTTTATTCAGAATTTCATTTTTGCATCGGCTGATAGACAAGTTGCTAAGCAACAAATGCGAAATGGAATATTATTTCGTGTTAGGTTTAGGTTCACTCTAAAATCACAACGACTACGGCTTGTCAAATTATGACGTCCAGCGACAAATTGATGAAATGTCAGCAGATCGTTTCTGTCAAAGTTTTAGTAGGTAACGAGTAATTTCATAGTTGTTTTCTACAAATACATTTTTATAGGCTTCTATTTCTGTGTACCTATTAGAAATAGCAATAAAGAAAATATTTATATATTCCTTCAATTTATATTTTAATTCTGATAGAAAGCCCATTAGCGGCGAATTCGTCATGATGTCAAAATTTTCCACCCGTTCGAACAACAAAAATTGCCAATCGATTAACAACGAATCACAAACGGAATGTCAGTTTTTGACAAATTTCCAATCGATTGGAAATTTTTTCTACGAACAAACCTAATAATTTGTTCGTTCTTAATAAAATACCATAGCTGATACGACGCTCAAGCTAACCTCAAACAACTGAAAGATCACAAACAGACAACAGCTGACAACAGTACGGCGATTAATTTGAAATTACGAAAAATACTACCCACATCGGCCACATCTCATAAAGACACATAAAGAATAGGTACTTTCCTCTTGCTTATGATCCGCTATGTACCGGAATTTTGGTAGGTCTTGCAGCCTCTCAAGAAAAATAATATGTGAACAAACACATGTGACGTTAACATTTCTAATAAGTCTTATCTTAAGTAGGAAAATCCTAAGAAAAACTTTATAATGTAAACCCACTTTCAGTTTATTCATTTGAAAAGTAACACGAATAGATTCCACAAAGTAAGGATCCAAAGAGTGAATTCAATTATGAAATAGACTTCAATTGTCGCTACTCTATTTAAGTAGTGTAAATAGGCTTATTTATTGAAATAAATCCCTATTTGCAGAGCAGCACTGTTTATTTGATCCCAATTATAAAAGATTGCGAAACTATATTGCAAACTTCCCTCTTTTCCTTCCAATCTCACCACTGGAAATATGCTTGAAATGAAATATTCCCCATTATTTATTAATGCCAAATTAAATATTTCACTTCAACCAATCTTCCCAACATTTTAGCATCAAACAAATTCACCATAGAATGGGTATTTTGATAGCTTCCCTTCCGTTCCGCACTTTAATTATTGAAAAGTTCCGGAGTATTATCTCGAAATATTAGCTTAATATGTTAAATGCTCCATTTTGACCTTACGAACAATGTTATTGACTTCGTATATATTAACAGTAGTTGCTTATGGAAATGTGTCGATGGTGGCATAATGCGGTAGAAACTTAACAATAGAGAAAATTATAACGATAGAAGTCTATTAACCCAATAATAAGTCGATTATAATAAAGAACTGTCCATTGAATCGATGTATTTGAATTTTAGTTTCAATTCTATGATGTTGATTTAGTTCCATATTTATTTTGTAAATTATATAAACACGTGAAATTGTATTAAATACTGAACAATTGATATTGTTATTTGCCTAATTACAGTTTCTGTAACAATTTTCATAATTGTAAAGCGAGTTATCAATAAATGTCAATAGTATTATAACGCCTAACAAATTTGGAAATTACTTTTCAAAGACTAGACCGTTCACTAAAAACTAACATACTTCTCGGGGCTATATGGCCCGAAAGACAATGAATTACAGTTCTGAGTTAAACAGCGTTGGGATATATTCACGATATAACCAACCTAGTACTGATGAGGCGCAAATACGCCGAAATCAGTATTTACAAGAAGGTTCTGGCCCTGTCATGACCTTCGTTGCTCCCTGCTTGTTTAATTCATCGGCCTATTCATTGTCGATGTCCCGAGTCTGTTTTAGAGCCATCAATGTGCCAGTTGAGATTTGCTGTTAAAGGCGGCGCTGCTTCCCAGTCCTTATCGGAGTCCTTATCGGAGGAGGCCCCTGTAAGAATGTGTCACTAACAGATCTTGCATTTCTCTGAATGAAGATATGTAGTGGTGGTAGGTTTAGTATTACCTCTATGGCTGCAGTCGGCGTCGTTTTCAGTGCAACCTAAGTCGAGTGGCGTATCACAAGTGAGGTTATTTTTTTCACTATTAGCTGTGAAGTTGACAATTATTGCTTCTTCTAGCCAACTGAGAAGTTGAGTTTCTCTATTAGGTAGTGGTTAATAATTTTTTCTGTTATTAACCTAGGTCAATAATGGACAAATTCAAATATTTTGATAATCCATGGATAGTAGCTCAACAAAAACTTGTGAAACATAATTTTGTATACCTAGAAGATTGTCTTTAACATATTTGCTTCTTGAAATTACCTATCAAGATAAAATTATTTGAATAGAAATGCCATTAGTTTAAAATACGCGCTCAACCAAAAGTGACTGATGACATAACGAGTACGTTCATAATGATATATCGAAAACTGACAGTGTACTTGTCATTCAGACGATGGGGTAAACGTATTATAAACGGTCAATAATAATAGTCTTCACTACCTTGGTGTATAATATATTATTTATCTCTTTAAAAAAATAATAGCAATGTATCACTTGAATGTAAAATGTCAGTTTAATTGTTTTATTCAAATTGTACTTTACCTATACCTACTAATGTTATGACCAGTTATGACCTTTTAGGCTTCTAGAATTGAACAAGAAACAATAGTAGGCATTAAAAACGTCAACCATATCATTATTTATTCACAAAACTGATACTCTTTTCAAATAAGCACAGTTTGAAAGTAATTCAGGAATAATGATAAATTTTTCGGAAAAACAACGAATCCAAAATATTAATGTTGGTTGGATATAATCGCAAACGCAAACGCATGATGAAGTAGCTAATTTTTATATCCTGAAAGCATTCCTATGAGTAGATTTACAGTTACGGGATTAATAAACAAACCCAATGAAACTGGTAGTGTGAAGAATATTCCAAGGTCTGGTAGACCTAAAAGTGCAACTATCTGTCTGTATCTGTAGAGTAGGGAGGGTGAGTGTGTAGGCTCACAGCACTTAGGCCACATGTGACCCATTGTACATAGTCCCGATGTGTTGCCCTCCTAGGTCATTGTCCATCCTGTCCTTCTCAGGAAGGTGGACAGGTCACTAGGAGACATCTCCTTTATATCGGGAGGTGTAGGCCAAGACTCACCGAACACACACTCTCTTATTGACGATGACTCCGGACACTCGCATAGGACATGCCTGACAGTTTCATCTTCCTGCTTACACATCCTGCATAGAGGTGTGTCCACTAGCCCCATAGTAGGGAGGTGTTTCCTTAGTTGACAGTGACCAGTCAGAAATCATACTGTTAAACGTAGGTTTTCCTGGTCATCGCCAAATATTTCTTCGGCACCAGCTTCCCAGGGTCGCCCAGGGTGATCCTGGCAAGACTGCATCCTTTGATTCCATCCCAACTCTCAAGGGATTGAGCATGGGTGTAACGTTTGGCTAGTTCCGCAATTGTCGAAGTCGTTAGGCCGTAGGTGTCACTGGGTCCTAGAATTTTCAGTCCAGCGGCTTCCATAGCTAAAGAATCAGCATTGCGATTTCCTTTACTCCTGTCGTGCCCTTTAACCCACCTCAGGATAATATTGTTATCTGCCGAGGCGTCAGCTAAATCTTGGTGGCACTGTAGTACTAGCCTCGATATAACACGTTGTCTGTTCAAGGCTAATAGGGCTTGTCTACTATCAGTGCAGATTATTATGTTTTTGCCAGAAATTCCTCTTCTGGTTAGTTCTTTTGTGGCAATTGAGATACCAGCCAGTTCTGTTTGAACCACGCTGGTATTGTTTCCCATTACCCACTTAATCTTCAGGCTTAGTGCTTTCGAGTAAACTCCACATCCTGAGCCTACTTTCATTTTTGAACCATCTGTATATATGCATATTGCAAAAGTGCAACTAATGTAGATATTCTAATGGAAGTGTTCAAAAAACTCTATAGAACATCTACAAGTGTTTTGGCTAGAAATCATGATTATTGTAGACAGTTTATACGAACTATTTTGCCTACAAATAACTTTTATCCGTATGAAGATCAAGGATCCAAGGATGATTATTTTTCTGTATATATGTGAACCTAGCCTTATCTTTTACATAGTCTTGCACATCCTTGTATTTATGCTCCTGTACAATCGTAGATTGATGGTTAGTTTGGTTAAGTGCTAATATTTTATGGAGACATTAAAAAATATGGAAGAATATATGGTACTTTAGAAATAAACCTAAAATACCAGTAATCCCCTGCTATCTATTTTTCTCTACATCTTTATCCGATTAACTAAATCCGACAAGAAATCAACTTGTATTGCTTTTCTGGTTGATGACTTCCCATTCTGTAAGTTTTTACGATCTCTATTTCACAGCTTTCAATTAAAAGATAAACTTTTGCTCTTTTTTTTAGTGGTAAACTGTAAATATTTACTTTAAAACATCTTAAACAAGCAACTATTTTGCCGTTAATTCGATGTTTAGGATAGGTTTATTGAGTTTAAAAGTGAAAGTGTTTTCAAAAGAGTTAAAATCTTCAAGTGCATAAAATACTCGTGTATACCTGGTTTCGAAGAAATAGCCTATTTGTGAAGAATTAAATGATAGTTTAGTATTTGAAACTGCAGGATTGATTGATGTGATACGTAGAAATAGTTTAGTTGAGCTATCTTGAAAGGACAAAATCCTTTACATACAAAGTTCAAAGAGAATAATACAACTACGTATTATTTGCCTTTTGAGAAAACTTTGCTGAAGTTCCATGGATGTTTTTTGAACTTTTAAAGAATTGAAAGGTAAATTACTAAACCTTTTAAAATATATGACGTTGAAAGGGATTTACTTCTAACTTCTTTCAATTTTAATGAAAACAGGACTTTCCATTTTTTGCTTATTTTATAATACGAATTGATTTTCTCTAACGAACTTCTGAAAGCTATTCCATACACATTAAGGTATAGTATAGCTAGTTCACAACCCACTTCATCCAAATCAGCATGCATATACTCCGGGAAGGTCTACTGATTCGGCCCTTCACCAAATGGTTGGCAGAATCGAAAGATCATTGGACAACAAAGAATCCACCCTGGGTATATTCATAGATATCGAAGGAGCGTTTGATAAAACAACCTTTCCAACAATTACCCAACAACTCAACTCCAGGAATGTACCTCTGGTAGTAGGAGAATGTATCCATTCTCCTACTCCTACTCCTACTCAAGATGCTCTCTGGTAGAGCAATAAGTATCAATGTAGAAGACATCACAGTAAGAGGACTGGTCATGAGGGGATGTCCACAAGGAGGAGTCTTATCACCCCTTCTGTGGAACATAGTCCTAGACACTCTGATTAATCACCTCAACAACAATGGATTCTACACAATTGCATACGCAGATGACATAGTTATCTTGCAGACTGGCAAATTTGTGAACACACTGTGCGATAGAGCGCAGGATAATAATAATAATAATAATTTTTATTCACAGAAAGAAAGAAAAGTATTTACAAGAATACATGTGAATAAAAAAAAGAAACTACCGATAGGTGAAAACACCTGTTTCGGGAATATCAATAAATAAATAGTGCATAAGCATAGAATTAAATTTTAAAACACACTTATTAATTGAAATAATTTAAAATTAAAAATACAAACACAAATGCATCTCCATCAAATTAATAAATGATGCCTAACTTTAGAATAGCCTTACTTTTTAAAATACACCTATGCTAATTAAAATAAATAGAAATTAAAAGAATAAATACACCTTAATATTACAAATAAAATATTACAATAAATATATTATGTTGGATAGTGATGCGATATGTACGAGATTTTTTGTGTTAAGAGGGGAAAATTGGTAAGTACGGTAGACTAGAAATAGAATTCAATTATATCACTAAAATAATGTCTTGACTTACTATGCATGAATTTTTTTATATGCTTTTTGTATATTTGTTTACCATTTAAGTTTTTAATGTTTTCAGGGATTCCATTAAACACTTTAGGGGCAATGTACCAGAAAGAACGTTGACATAACGATTTTTGCATTTTTGGCAATGTATACTGGTTTTTTTGTCTTGTATTATGTTCATGTTGAGGCAGCTGAATTAAATTTTTAATATCTTGATATTTTAGAGCAATTGTTAAGTAATATAGTTGTTTCACATCTAGCACTCCACTTTCGTTATATAGATCATCTGATGGGTATCGAGAAGATTTATTAAAAATTATTTTAAGGAATCTACGCTGTATTACTTCTAGTGGATAAATATATGATTTGAGAGCACACCCCCAACCAATTATCCCGTATCTTAGATGGCTTTCAACCAAACAAAAATATAAAGTCTTCAGGTAATTTGAAGGTATGCACTTCTTCAAAAATCTAAATTTGTATAAGATAGTTTGTAGTTTTTTAACAACGTATGTGATGTGGTCATTCCATTTCATATTACTATCAAATATAATACCTAAATATTTAATTTTTGTTACAGGATTTATGGCAAATGTTGAATTTTTAACGGTAGTCTTTAAGGGTTCGAAATTAGGAGTATTAACATTGGTACAAGAAAATGGTAAGTATTGGGTTTTGTCTAAATTTAGAGTTAGAATTTTGTTGTCGAACCAACTTTTTATTCTGGCAAGGTCATTTTCAACTTTATTTTTAAGTTTAAGCCAAGTGTCATCGCTGTAAAATATGGCGGTATCGTCGGCAAATCCTACAATGTCTCCAGCCCCTTGTAATGAAAATAGGTTGTTAATATAAATGTTAAACAATGTCGGTCCTAAGATTGTCCCTTGCGGAACACCATATTCAGTCGGTTTTAAATCACTCATTACCCCAGATACTTTAACTAATTTTGGTTCCGGTTAGATAAATAGTTTTTGAATAATTTAAGACATTTATTTCGGATGCCAATTTCTTCCAAAGATTCCAGTAGCATGTCGTGATTTACCGTGTCGAAGGCTTTGGATAGGTCTAGGAAAACGCACAGACATGGTTTGCTCTGGTTTAATGAGTTATAAATTTTAGTTGTTAATTCTAAAACTGCATCTTGTGTTGACTGACCTTCTTTGAATCCAAACTGATGTTCTGAAATTACGTTAAATTTTTTAATAAAGGAGTTAAGTCTATTCTTTAATAAAGTTTCGAATATTTTAGAGATGTGCGGGATCAGAGAAATTGGTCTGTAGTTAGACACGTTAGTTTTGTCACCTTTCTTATATATCGGTATAACAAGAGATGTTTTGAAGCAAGATGGCCAGACACTATCATCAAAACATTTGTTTATGATGTAAGTAAGCGGGTTGATAATATATTTAGCCACGGCTTTTAAACATTCACTATTAATGTCATCTATACCTGCGGCTTTTTTAGGTTTTAATGATTTTATTATTTCTAGAATTTCATTATGGGTTGCCGGAAACAGTGCCATGGAGTTAAGTACAGTTTTTTTGGGAAACTCTTTTTTAGTGTGGTTGTTAATTTTTTGAGCTAATAATTTACCCGTTTCTGCAAATTGCGTATTAAATTCATTTGAAATTAACTTTGGATCAGTTAGGATTTCCCCGGTTTGATTTTTTATTGAATTAATATTAATATTCGATTTTTTGTCAGTAGAAATATTCTGAATTATCTTCCATAATTCCTTATTATTATTTTGATTCTTATTAATTTCCTTTTTATAATAGTTTTGTTTTGCCTTTTCAATAAGAGATTTTATTTTATTTCTATAATTTTTGTATGTCTTTTTTAGATCCATGTCATTTGGGTTTTGTTTAAATTTTTTATACAAGTCATTTTTTTTATTAATTGATGTAAGTAATCCATTTGTAACCCATGGTGAGATTTTAGTATTTTTCCTGAAATATTTTTTAGTCTGTGTGGAAATAGTTATATAATTAGAAAGTATTTGAACAAATTTCTCTGTTGCAGAATTAGGACTGGAATCATGGAAAACCGTATGCCACCTTTCATTTTTGATCAGATGTACAAGTTTAGGATAGTCAATGTGATTGATATATTTTGGTTCGCTTTTAGGATTTTTTTTATGACTTTCAAATATGATTTGCAAGGCAATGGTATGATGGTCAGTAATATCTGACTCAATTACAATGGGTATTAAATTATCTGTTTTAGTGAACGAGTTGGTTGTAATAAATAAATGATCTAAACAAGCTTTTAATCGTGTTTGATTATTTATCGTAGATATGAAACCGAATTCCTGCAGAACATTCAAGTACTCCAAAGTGTTATTGTTTTCGTCCAATATGTCAATGTTTATATCACCCGAGAAAACATAGGTAAAATTTTTATCAACATGTTGATTAAGAAACAATTGAAGATTTTGAATAAACTCAGGAATTTTAGGGTTCCAATCTTTCTTAGATGGAGATCTGTAACAGCCAAAAATTACAATGTTGTGGTCGATACTAACGCAAACCTTTAATTTGATTATATTAGTAACCCCTAACTGAACTATTTCATAATTAAAGGAATATTTATTGTTAAGATATATTACGACTCCGTCATTTCTATTTAAATCGCCATTGTTGTAAAAAATATTATAGCCTTCTAGTTTATGTACACTCAAATCTGGAATTTGTAACGTTTCAGTTAAAATGATACAATCAGGTTTTTTTTTTTTAATTCGTCTATAGCTATTTTAAATTCGTCTAAGTTTTTATTTATACTACTTATATTATTATGAAAGATTGTAAAATTTTGATTATGTTCATTGATGTTGTAAATTTTATCACATTCTAAAAAATTATCAACTGTAAATGTTGGGACTGTGGGTATATCAAAATCTCGTACATATGGGTCCATTTTTAATTATGCAACTGGGGACAAACTGATAATATGAGATCGCTTAAAACAATATTAAAAAATAACAAAAATATAACTAACTATTCTAACTATTCTAACTATTCTAACTATTCTAACTATTCTAACTATTAAGAGAGTATGATCTTAACCATAGTCCCTCCAAGAGAAAGATTAAGAAGAAAACAGTGTATACAACAGTGAAGAGAAAATATGAAGTTATTATTTTTTCAAACTTGAGGATGAATTGTTCCTGGTCCTGTAATGGAAATTTGGATCTGGTTTTCCATTTGAGGCTACTTTTGAAAAGTTCTTCTTGTCTTTGGTTGCGTGTGGTTTTTCTAGTTTTTGATTTACTGCTTCTTTGTCTTGTCGATTTCGGTCTCGACGTTCTTTTTCTTCTATTTCTGGTGTTTTGGTTGATTGATGGTGAACAGGTGTTCCAGGATCGCTGCTGGAAGTGTGCGTTTTATCGCTTTCTTCTTCAGCTGGGTCCGTTAGTTGTGATGGATGATATGAAGTCCCATTTACATGAAGCTTTCCACCCTTAATGTAGCAGTTTGGTTCGTTGTTTTGTTTGGCAAGATACAGGTGTGTTCTTAAAATTTTGGTCTCTGCTAATTGTAGTTTGGTTTGATCATGTGCAATGGAAATTCTAGTTCCTTTTAGGTTCTTGATATTTTTGAAAATCTTCTCTTTTTTTAAATAGCATAGAAACTCCAGTTTAATCGGACTTGTTTTAGTACGGCCCAGTGTATAGATGTTATTAAAATCAGATTCGGATAGCGTCAGACTTAGTAAGTTATTGAGGGTATCAATTACTTCGGAATTATTCAGTCTATCTTCCTTTCTTTCCAATCCAAATACAATAATGTTATTTTTTTTATTGTCTCTTTCTAACTGCTCAACTTTATTCCTCAACAGCTCGTTCTCCTTCTCTATATTATTTATTGTGTGTAATAAATTTTCAACTTTTAAGCATAGTCTAACCTCTGTAGCATTTATTGATGATTTTAGGTCTGTAATCTGCTTTTGTATACGTTCTAATAAATCTCTATTAGTAATATCATTCTCGTTCATATTTCCGTGCATGGATACCTTTATCTAGTTTTGGATGTAAGTAAAAAAAAGTTGTTTTCTGTCAGCTGTGTTTTGATAAGAAGTTGGTTTTGATAGATACTTCACTCACAAGATTCTGATTTTATTTTAGTTCAAGCTGATTAGACCAATATTATTTAATTTTATATTATTTGGATGTATATTGAATGACTTACAGTAGTCGCTGTGTTTCTTCGATCACTTTAACTGTAGTAACACAAGAGATCTTAGCAGAGGAAATATTGTAAGAATGTTTCTCAGAAGGCGACCACACACGTTTTGGATGGGCTTAAGTTAATTATATAAAAATGGTGTAAGAAACACTCACTGTCGATCAATCCCAGAAAGACTGAGATGGTCCTTTGGAAGAGAAGTTTATCGGGTTTGAAGCCTCCCGAAATCTTCAAAAGCAAACTAAACTTTTCGGAAGAGGTGAAATACCTTGGTATTACCCTCGACAGGAAACTAACATGGAACTCTCATCTACACAGCAGAGCAAAAAGAGCATATGTGGCTTATGAGCAGTGTCGGAGAACAGTGGGACGCACATGGGGTCTGTTAACCTGTGTGGTCACCTGGATCTACACTGCAATAATAAGACCCATGTTAACGTATGGAGCAATTGCATGGGGACCGGAGGTTCTACAAGCAACGGCCATCCAAAAATTATATCAAATACAGCGAATGGCTTGTTTGAACATCACAGGAGCCATGAGAACAACACCAACCGCAGCAATGGAACTAATTACTGGTCTGACCCCTCTGGACCTGCACGTCAAGGAGGTTGCGTTAATGACCATGGTACGATTGCGCACGGCTGGTGTAAACCCCGAAGTAGGAGTGGGCCAATTGAGGTTGAGCCTATGGCAGGAAGCGCTCACTGCGCTACCTCTGCTGCACGCAGCCAACGATGCAATTGAACCCAGGCTTTTGTTTAACAAGCCCTACAAAATTCAAATAAAACAGAACACAGAGCCAAATGCTGCAAATGCAATACGCATATATACAGATACAAAAATAAAAGAAGGCTCAGGATGTGGAGTTTACTCGAGAGCACTAGGCCTAAAGATTAAGTGGGGAATGGGAAACAATACCAGCGTGGTTCAAACAGAACTGGCTGGTATTTCAATGGCCACAAAAGAACTAACCAGAAGAGAAATTTCTGGCAAAAACATAATAATCTGCACTGACAGTAGACAAGCCCTATTAGCCTTGAGCAGACAACGTGTTATATCGCGCACCAAGATTTAGCTGACGCTTGGCAGATAACAATATTATCCTGAGGTGGGTTGAAGGGCACGACAGGAGTAAAGGAAATCGCACTGCTGATTCTTTAGCCAGGGAAGCCGCTGGACTAAAAATTCTAGGACCCAGTGACACCTACGGCCTAACGACTTCAACAATTGCGGAACTAGCCAAACGTTACACCCATGCTCAATCCCTTAAGAGATGGGATGGAATCAAAGGATGCAGTCTTGCCAGGATCACCATGGGCGACCCTGGGAAGCTGGCGCCGAAGAAATATTTGGCGATGACTAGGAAAAGCCTACGTTTAACATTAGAATTTCTGACTGGTCACTGTCAACTAAGGAAACACCTCCATACTATGGGGCTAGTGGACACACCTCTATGCTGGATGTGTGAACAGGAAGATGAAACTGTCAGGCATGTCTTATGCGAGTGTCCGGAGTTATCGTTAATAAGAGAGTGTGTGTTCGGTGAGTCTTGGCCTACACCTGCCGATATAAAGGTGATGTCTCCCAGTGACCTGTCCACCTTCCTGAGAAGGACAGGATGGACAATGACCTAGGAGGACAACTCCTCGGGAGGATGTACAATGGGTCACATGTGGCCTAAGTGCTGTGAGCCTACACACTCACCCTCCCTACTCTACAGATACAGATACAGATACAGAAGGTATAGTATAGAGCCGTTCTTGGTATCGTTCGCACAAGTGCTGTATTTCTTTCGCGTTCCAACTGTTCATAGTATCATTCTGGAACTACTTTGGACGGTATACAAACAGTAACTTCTGGAAGGGGTTATAAAGTTGATGTGTCTATTCCAAATTCCAGTTTGCGCACTATACAGTAATTGAAACGATTCCAGTTGGAACAAACCTTATATTGATTGATTGGTTCGGCACCACCGGTCAGAGGCTTGGAGTTTTGGGCACCTTAGCCTTTGGGCTTTTTGTGCTTTTGGTTGTGACGTCTATGTGAAGAGACTGATGGACCTTATCAGGCTCAGAAGTCATTCATTCATTTATTCCTAAGCTTGGGCTGGGCTCAACAGCCCAGGTACTTGAACTGAATCTTTGTACCATTACCCTATCTACCCTATCTACCTACTTCCATTCCAGAAGCATCGTGTCTTCTATAAATGCCACCGGTTTATCTGGGGGGATCTTCAGTAGTTGTGATGGTTGTGTTATTTCCACTCCAAAGCGCTTCCGTCTGAGTCCTTGTAATTTATCACAGAAGCAGAGTATGTGAGTGGGTGTTTCATCGTAAAGTTCACATTTTCTGCACATAGGTTCACTAGCTTTGCCCATCCTGTGCAGATGCTTTCTCATGGTACAGTGTCCAGTCACCAGGTCGGTAATTGTCTTCAAATTTCTCCTACCCAGTTTTAACAGCCTGGACGAGAGTTCCTTGTCTAACTTATTCAGTAGACTTTTAGTAGGTATGGAGGTGTCCTTGAGTCAGCCTCCATTTGAGTTGGTGTTCCTTAACTAGCCAGTTCTCGACTTCCCCTCTTATGTAATCCTTTGTGATTCCACAAAGCGGTTCCGGACCTGTGAAGGGTCCTCTAGAGGCTCAGAAGTCTTTTCACAAGGCCCTTCTTGGAGAATTCAGAAGCAGAAATGAAGCTTTTTGTTCTGAAATAGCCAAATTAGAAATAGCATACCTACCAACTAGAGCTAACATTCTTGCTCACGTTATCAAAATATTTGTTAAGTTTGTCTGGGTCAACATCAATGAAATTTGATGAACTGGTTTTGTTCCTTGAATCATTAATAATAAAATAAGTTCAATAAGTTGCGCTTGTTATAATAATTTTAATTACTATTTTTTTTCTTTTCCATTTAGGTATTTACCGCATCAACCGCTAGGGTTATTAGCGGGAGTGTAATATTATACAAAAATATTAAATACATACATAAATTTTTAATTTTGTTAAATAAGTCAGTGTTCTTTAGGAAGTTTAACACATTGTCCATTTTTAAAACTAGGCAATCTTCAATTTGTTCTGGTAATTGTGCTATCGTTCTGGCTTGATGGTACTGTGGACAGCTTGTTAGGATATGGCTAGAGGAAAGTTGTATGTTACAATTACATCTTAGTGGTTCTTCTTTTGTGGTGAGGTGTAGATGCGTCAATGATGTATGACCAATACGGAGGCGGTTGATAATGATTTGGTTTTTTCTTCCCCGTGGAAGAGGTAGCTTTGATCTCACTCGAGGTTTGATTTCTTTAAGCTTTGCGTCGTTCACGTTCCACAATTGCTGCCAGGTGTTATAAGTATGGTCCTTGATGGTGATTTTTATGTCTGTTAGAGGAATTAAGGAAGTAGTATCAATTGTGGGATTTGTAGTTGAATTTTTGGCTATTTGGTCAACTTTCTCATTCCTTCGATTCCTGCATGCGATGGAACCCAGAGAAATTTTATTTCATTGTTTCTCAGTACCAGATTCTGTGAATCTTCCTTAATGATTGGGATAAATTTGTTTCAATCCCTGTAGGGCGCTTAATGAGTCCGTAATAATAAGTACATTCGAATCAATATATCTGCAAAGTTTTAGTGCTTCCTTAATAGCGTACAGCTCGGCGGTGAATATGCTACATTATTTTCTAAGTTTCGAAGCTACGGATTGTTTGTCATGGTAGACATGCAGCTGCAACTACTACATCCTTATTCTTGGATCCATCGGTAAAAATAAGTTTATAGCCTTGATATTGCGTTATCGTTTCTAGATATTTAGCTTTAATAATTGATTGGGAGTAAGAATGGTTTGGATATCTTTGTAGGGAAAAATACATTTTAGGGATAGATAGTTTCCATGGTGGGGTGATGAGTATATATTGCTTATTAGGATTGAGTTCAAGTCTGTAGTTTTGGCGTTTAATGGAAGATTTCTTAGGTAGATATTTTGGTAGTGATAATATTGATTATTGGATTTCAAAAGAGAAGACAAAGGGTTATTCTCATTAGTCCGTTGCCTTACAACGTAGTTCAAGGAGAGAATTTCTCTACGAAATTCCAAGGAAGGTTCCGCTGCTAGGGTTTGAAGGCTGCTAACTGGACTGGTGCGAAATGCTCCGAACACAATACTAAGTGCAGTACTTTGAATTGTATCTAATTTGTGTAGTAGTGAGTTGCTGGCAGAATCATAGCATATTGCTCCGTAGTCCAGTTTGCTTCTGATCAGTGTTCTATAAAGATTTAAAAGTATTGTAATTACTATATTTGATGGTTTTCCGGAGCAGTATATCATAGCTATTGATATCATTTAGTATACCTATAGCGGCAAGTTTTAATTTCTATTTCTACTTGTGTACTTCAACGAAATATAAATTACGAAATTTTACAAAGTTTACTTACATTATTCTATTTGAAAGCATAATAAACTTGAGCGCCTTATAAATTATTACTGTTCTTGGTGAACGCACAGCGCATCCGCCAATGAATGAAAATTACATTTAATTTATTCTCTTTCGTCCAATCAATGGTATTACCGTACTTGGATATTCGTTTGGTTGTGTTGATATTCAAACCAGCCTCTTCTAATTCCGAACCAAATTATTTTCCTAATTACAATGTCATGAAATAATATTGTCAAAAGGAAATAATGTAAGTAGATTCTAATTAATCTGCGATCGTTTTTACGCTTTATCGACCTCGAAAAGATATCAAAAGTGATTCCGACATGAAGTTTGATATTTCTGAGAGCCCAGCAACTGTATTTTATGATTTGCAAAGTACACATGGAAGATTCAATAAAAGACAAAAATATACTGCCAGTACCTACCAATAAGCCGTTTCTCGACAAAGAACTGTTCGCCCTGTATGTATGTGTGTATCCTACTTAGTTTCTGAGTAGAGTCTCAGGAGCTAGTAGTTCCTTTAGCCTTTTTCCCGGTGAAACTTTAGGATATCTGCAGGCTTTAACTTAAATATCCCCTTTCTATCCAGTAATCTCCCAGGTCCTGTTTCCTAGAATTATTAATTGCTGTGCAATTCGGAAGTATCTGTATGGCGATATCTTCTTCCATGCCACAAAATCTACATTCTTCCTCCACTATTTTGTGCTTTTTCAGGTGCCCCTTCAGGCAACAATGTCTCGTTCGGACTCCTGTTTCAAACTCTCAGTACAGTTTTAATTTGACTTATGCATTCATTTGATCTCAACAGTTTGTAGTCACCCAGAAGAATCTGTAATTGTCTATAAGCTCTACTAGACTTTTCAATTGGGTCTCCTCTTTTTTCCGGCTTTACCTATTTCTTCCAATATTACAATGGAGCTAATAAGTCCACTAAGTCCACGCCTCAGTGAAGGAAGGAGTGGGGCTTTCTTATTTCCTGTCCAGGATTTTTTTCCGGAGTAGAGGAGGTTGTGGGTATGGGTGCCCCTGCCTCTCTTAAGAGGCTACTGTATTTTTGGACACTGCTGATACATTGTTCCGACTTGTACCCGATTGGTTTCCTTTTTTCTCATCCTTGGTTGATCCCACGAGTATCTAGGGAAGCATAAGGTCCACTCCTGCAGAGCCCCGCCTGCAGAAGTAAGGGTATTTGAAGTGGATGCCCTCAGTCCACATATTAGCGATCAAGCTTCCCCTTGACCACGCATTCCTCGGCATATGCTGTTCCTCCTTGACTTGGGGATATTTTGTTACATTAGTCTCCTTCCACTTGTTCTGTATATGTCTTTATTTGTCGGGACACACTGTGCTAATTTATTATACCTTGGAAACAACAAAAGAAGCTCTCAAAATATTTGTTACTATGGGAAGGGTTTCCTTGAACTTGTAGTGAATTTTGTAGTGAAATTTATCCTAAAATAAACCAGTTGTTGATTATGTCTTCCCTTCCTCAAACTGCCATTTACTGTGAGAGCGACTACATGAAAACAATAGACTTAGAGTGATATCCCTGCAGCTTAATTGTGAAAACAATTAATTGTAAAATACGGGTGTATTTATGTTTAGAATAATACAGTTTTAGACAAAATTCTGCTTGTTTCTAGAGATTCAACTTAAATAAATTTCCAACAATATTATAAAGTCTGATATTTCAGTTGAAACTATTAGTAGTTTACCTAACTAGTGCGGAAAGTGATACACGTGTTAGGTAAACTATTTTTTCTATTAGCATGCTGAAAAATACCCAAAAAGTAACATGAAGAAATATTTTTTATTAAATACCCATCAGCAAATTAATTATTATCGTTTGACATTCATGTGATGAGGCTTATACCAGGGCCATTGAAAAATTGTTGAAGCACGTTTATTTTCATTAAAGATTATAGCAGAATTCTAATAAATTTCTCAATTTTTCTGTTATTTGCTAAACTACAACCATACAAATATACTTTTAAAATATTCAGTATACTCCCCAAAAACTTAACAAACTTACTTTTCCGCGATAGTTCTGAATTTAATTGGAAATTTGATATTCAGTGTTCTCAAGAACATCCGACTTCCGTTTCTATAAATAAGTGAAATTCTCATTCTGCTTGGTAAGTGACATATTTGCCATCTCACCCTTGATTTATTTAAAATTAAAGCAGAGCTATTATGTAGAAATTTATTTGATTTTGAATGGGAGAATGATAGTGATATATTATACAACAAGCACAAAATTATACACATATTGCATTGTATGAAAATTCACAGTATGAGCCGGAAAAAAGTTGCCATTTACACTGGTGCCATTTTGGGCGTATTTTATACAAATTTTTTTCTGCGACAAGCAGGAAGTAGACATTCTTGGAGATACATATCCAAATATTCCAAATATTATTTTTTATACACGAAAAACATGTTATAATACAATTTCCTCAATGATTCGAAAAATAAATTTAATTCTGCTATACTCGCAACTTCTTTTATGTCCCTTGAATTCAATTCTAGATTAATATCGCTCTCATTTTTTATTTCAATGGAAACTATCCACCCCCTATAAGTCTGAAGGCGTCACTTTTATGAAATAATGAAAAAACTTGTCAAAAATCACATAAAGGGGGACATCTTTATGCTCATATGTTGACGTTATAATTTAAACCCACTGCCTTCCTATAATATCACCACCCAATTTTTTGAATTGCATCGTTGGATTCTCCTCTACAAGAGGATTACAAAAATGTAGGCCAAGACTCACCGAACACACACTCTCTTATTGACGATAACTCCGGACACTCGCATAAGACATGCCTGACAGTTTCATCTTCCTGTTCACACATCCTGCATAAAGGTGTGTCCACTAGCCCCATAGTATGGAGGTGTTTCCTTAGTTTACAGTGACCAGTCAGAAATCTACTGTTAAACGTAGGTTTTTCCTGGTCATCGCCAAATATTTCTTCGGCGCCAGCTTCCCAGGGTCTCCCAGGGTGATCCTGGCAAAACTGCATCCTTTGATTCCATCCCATCTCTTAAGGGATTGAGCATGGGTGTAACGTTTGGCTAGTTCCGCAATTGTCGAAGTCGTTAGGCCGTAGGTGTCACTGGGTCCTAGAATTTTTAGTCCAGCGGCATCCCTGGCTGAAGAATTAGCAGTGCGATTTCCTTTACTCCTGTCGTGCCCTTCAACCCACCTCAGGATAATATTGTTATCTTCCGAGGCGTCAGCTAAATCTTGGTGGCACTCTAGTACTAGCCTCGATATAACACGTTGTCTGTTCAAGGCTAATAGGGCTTGTCTACTATCAGTGCAGATTATTATGTTTTTGCCAGAAATTCCTCTTCTGGTTAGTTCTTTTGTGGCAATTGAGATACCAGCCAGTTCTGTTTGAACAACGCTGGTATTGTTTCCCATTCACCACTTAATCTTTAGGCCTAGTGCTTTCGAGTAAACTCCACATCCTGAGCCTTCTTTCATTTTTGAACCATCTGTATATATGCGTATTGCATTTGCAGCATCTGGCTATGTGTTCTGTTTTATTTGAATTTTGTAGGGTTTGTTAAGCAAAAACCTGGGTTCAATTGCATCGTTGGCTGCCTGCAGCAGAGGTAGCGCAGTGAGCGCTTCCTGCCATAGGCTCAACCTCAATTGGCCTACTTCTACTTCGGGGTTTACACCAGCCGTGCGCATGAATCGTACCATGGCCATTAACGCAACCTCCTTGACGTGCTGGTCCAGAGGGGTCAGACCAGTAATTAGTTACATTGCTGCGGTTGGTGTTGTTCTCATGGCTCCTGTGATGTTCAAACAAGCCATTCGCTGTATTTGATATAATTTTTGGATGGCCGTTGCTTGTAGAACCTTCGGTCCCCATGCAATTGCTTCATACGTTAGCATGGTTCTTATTATTGCAGTGTAGATCCAGGTGACCACACGGGGTGACAGACCCCATGTGCGTCCCACTGTCCTCCGACACTGCTCATAAGCCACACAGTTGGGAGTTACGGATACTTCCAATGTAAAATATACTGCGGCACTGACTCTATTCAATTATATTAACGATGTTTCGCTTGGGGATAAAAATATAGCGACCAAAAAACTGGTGTTTGGCGTTTTTGTAATGAAGTGTCAAGTAGGTAGATTAGTTTTTGTAACAGTTCAGACAGTATAGACAGTTTAATCCTGAAAGAGCTGCCATACATAAGTAAGTAACTGAATTATTGCAAACATGTTTTGAAACAGGCTCAGTTGCCAATAAAAAACACAAACCACAATGAATAGTAGTTAACAACGAGGATATGGAAGTTGCCGCCCTATGACAACTTACCTTAGAAGAACAACAGTCAATATGACAAATTTATAGCGTAGTGGCTGTTTGTTGCAGCAGTGTAGTCAGAATTTTACAGAAACACAAACTTCATCCGAACCAAATAAAATTAGTCCTGCTACATGAAGACGATTTCGACCGGCATCGAGAGTTTTATTGTACCGGGTGGTCCAATAAGCCGATCTCTCGGCTATATATCAGAAACTACTCATATTATAACTTTAGGAGAAAAAATTCCTTAGGAAAAGTGGACAAGAGAAATTGCTGGAAATTACTTTCAAGTTTCTAGGATAACCGCTAGGGGGCGTGACCTGTAAAGAAGAATTAAAAAACCAGTTTTTTGTGAAATATGCCCAATTATACCCAGTGTTAAATAAGTAAACTAAAAAAAGGCCTAAATTTCGCACCAATTTGTTCAAGTACTTTTTATTCTATTTTTCCAAATAAAGAGTGGGGGAAAGTGGGAAAGTGTTTGTGGATAAATACCTATAACTTTGGTTTGAATCATCCGATTTTAACGAAATTAGTGTCAATAGAAAGAGTGTAGATTAATTAATTACATCTACTATAAAACAATGGCATTTAGTTTTAATTGTCATAGGTAGAGGGTACTTTCGAATGAGAAAAATTAAAATTTGTTTTCCTCTAGAATATTAAATGGACACACCTAATTATTGTGAATTATAATGGAACTGGATTAAATTCTCAACAAAATGGCGCAGACCGCATGTTGATAGCTATTGTCGAAGTCAGGATATAAATAAAAACGCATAAACATAAGTAAGTATAGTATTGGCTCACTCTGTATTATAACTTGAAATTAAATATGTAAAAAAAAGATCATACATGAATTTCGATTATTGAGACTTAATGTCCAATTAAATGCTGCTTCAATCTCAGGTTCCTGCAATTGTTAAATCTTCTAGAAGAACAACCGCATATCATGTCAAAAATTTTGTGGGCAGACAAGGTTAAGCTTAATAGTGCGGGTGGTGTTAATCTGCATAATAAGCATTATTGGTCTGAAGAAAATCCGCACAGGGTAGAGGAAGTGCATCTTCAAGATAGATGGAGTCCTAATGTTTAGGTTAGGTGTGGTACTTATAGTTGACAGAAAGATCGCAGGTTCATATTTCTTGGAACTTCAAATGGCGATACATATTTGGATTTTCTGGATAATTGGTTGTCTGTTTTATTGAAAGATATTTTCTAACAGGTATGGTATTACAGCATGACGGGTGTCCTGCGCACTTTTTCAGACGAGTTAGAGATTATTTGAATGTAAGCTATCCAAATGGATGAATTGGAAGGGTAAGTATATTTTCAGGGCCAGCTAGATCTCCAGACTTAACATGTCTGGACTTTTATCTGTGGGGAAGATTGAAGACTTTAGCGTACCAAACTCACCAACCACGCGAGACGACATGCAACAGCGCATTAGAAACGCTATAAATAGTATATCAACAGCTGAAATTTAAGCAACAGATATGTCAAAGCGTGCTATATTACATATTTGTGTGGAAAACGATGAAAAACAATTTGAACATTCAATTGGACATCAAGTTTTAATGACCAAGATATCTGTATGATCTTTCTTTCCCATATTTAATTTTAAGTTATAATACAGGGTGTCAATACTATACTCACTTATGTTTATGCGTTTTTATTTATATCTCGAGTTCGACAATAGCTATCAACATGCGGTTTGCGCCATTTTGTTAAGAATTTAATCCAGTTATATTATAATTTACAATAATTAGGTGTTTCCATTGAACAATTTTTAAGAAAACAAATTTTAATTTTTTTTCATTCGAAAGTACCCTCTACCTATGACAATTAAAACTAAATGCCATTGTTTTATAGTAGATGTAATTAATTCATCTACACTCTTTCTATTGACACTAATTTCGTTAAAATCGGATGATTCAAACCAAAGTTATAGGTATTTATCCACAAACACTTTCCCACTTTCACCCACCCTTTATTTGGAAAAATAGAATAAAAAGTAATTAAATAAATTTGTGCGAAATTTAGGCCTTTTTACAATTTACTTATTTAACACTGGGTATAATTGGGCATATTTCACAAAAAACTGGTTTTTAAATTTTTCTTTACAGGTTTCGCCCCCTAGCGGTTAACCTAGAAACTTGAAAGTACTTTCCAACAATTTCTCTTGTCCACTTTTCCAGAGGAATTTTTTTCCCAAAGATATAACATGAATAGTTTCTGATATATAGCCGAGAGATCGGCTTATTGGACCACCCGGTACAATATTTCATTTTCCGTTGGATAATTATTACATTTAAATAATACGATATGGTAATATCTGTGAAATCAAGCAAAATAAATACCTGAATATACTTCGACATAGTTTATTATCAGATAATATTTTCTTCGCTCTTCTGTTCATTGTTCAGAGGAATTTGCAGTGGCGACGATGCGGTGAAAAAGCAAACTGCTTGAATAAATTATTTTGAGGACAGGTTTTTCCGTATAAGTTTGATCTCCCCATTTATGGTCGTTTGCACCAATTGATATTTAAGTAGACTAAAAGTTAAGTGGCGCTTTGAGGAAGTTTTGTTTTGCACCATGAACAACTGGTCATTTTAAGCTGCACCTAAGCTAAGCTTAGAAAATCGCTCGCTTATTCTCCACTTATCCCCAAAGTGGAGATTTCTAACCTAACGTTCTTGTGTTTTCATTGACATATATGTCAATGATTCTTCTGTTTTCGGGTTTTCGTTTCCCGTCTTCCAATTTCAAGTGTTTCATTTTTATTTTTAAAGAAGGATGTTTATGGAGGATGATCTGTAAGTACCTATTGGATATTCTTGAAAATGGATTTCCAAAAAGACGGTACAACCGTAAAAACTATTATGAAGAATAGGGAACAAGCATAAATTTTGCTAATGGTGGGAATTGACGCTTTATCAGGTCTCGTAACACCTTGAAACCAAATTGTTGGGCGCCAATGAAACCAAAGTGTTTTTAGATTGAGAGCCAATGAAACACTAATTGAGTTCAATGACGTTAAAAAAAATGATGTTGAATAATGCAGGTTCTTGCCTAACTAACCAATAGATTTGGAGGTAAACTAAGCCAGTTCACAGGGCTTTGTTACCTTATTGATGTAAGGAAAAA
The DNA here is from genome assembly GCA_910591685.1 of Galerucella tenella. Classification (NCBI taxonomy): domain Eukaryota; kingdom Metazoa; phylum Arthropoda; class Insecta; order Coleoptera; family Chrysomelidae; genus Galerucella; species Galerucella tenella. The sequence goes on from CAJUYH010002488.1 coordinate 37,655, forward strand.
AGTTTAGCAAAACTAGAAAAAAAAGAAAAAGCAATTTTAGGGCGCCACTAATTTTCTTTCCTAAAAGAAAATTAGAAAGAAAATCAAATCTAAAGGTCAGCTAACTTATAATCCGTTTAAAAAAAAGAAAGAACTTAGTTTCTGTATAATAAATGAAACCACTACGTAAAAAAATGTATATAATTACGATTTTGGAATTACAAAAAAATGGGTTAGTAAACAATAAGGATATATAAAAAAAATACTTAGCACAAAAAAACATATGAGGATGAAGATGAAGTTGAAATGGAACTGTTGATGAGCTCCTATGGACTGTATACAGGAAACGGTATCCGGTAAACTATATCCAGGAAACTGTAACTCCATGAACTGTTTGTCAGGAACTTAATATAGGTACCCCACTACTGTGTTCCAGGAAACTGTGTCCAGATAACTGTGTCCAGAGAACTTTGTCCAGGGAACTTTGTCCAGGGAACTGTGTACAGGAAACTATAGCTTCGGGATGTTGTTATGCAAGAACTGTATGTCTCCAAAAAAAATTGTATCCGGTAAACTACTACTCCATGAACTGTTTGTCAGGAACTTAATATAGGTACCTACTGTGTTCCAGGAAACTGTGTCCAGAGAACTGTGTCCAGAGAACTATGTCCAGAAAACTGTGTTCAGGAAACTGTGCTACAATAATTATTTCGGTATAAGTAAAAAAAATAACAAGAAAAATTTTAGCATGAGGATATCTGTCCAGCTCAATAGTTACAATGTGAAAATTGAACCTAAGGATTCATCCTGGACAAATATATGATTTGAATTGAAAAAAATATAAGGAACAATAATTTTAAACTAAAAGTATCTAATATAAAACTTAGCTAGATAGGAGAGGAAAGGTATAACCATGTGGCTTCCAAAATGGGTATCCGTTTAGTACAAAAAAAAAATTACTCATTGAATATTAATTTTGAATTTTGAAATTTTTAAAATATGAATGTAACAAGAGAAATAACATACCAGTAATCCAGATAGGAACTTAAAAAGTTACGGCAGCCTATTAGAGTTTGTGTAAATTTGCTAAAATTATTACTTGGACTACTGCACAGTTCCAACTTGCTATGTCAACAGACGATGAGAGAAGACCTGTCGGTACCTTTCTCATCCGTATTTAAAAACCATTCGAAATTTTAAATTTCGCGGTAAAATACCTCTTGAATATTGATTTTTGGTCTACTAGTTTATTCCACCACAAATCATAAAAGTGAAATAATTTATTAAATATTTGAATGAAATATTTTTAGGTAATATATATAGACTATTCCACCAAAAATCAAAATTCTGAAGTCATTATTGCACATTTTTATTATCTGAAATGTTAACTAACAAAGTTAACGTTTCATACCCCTAACAGTCAAGAAAAAAAAAATTTACCCAAAAAAAAAAATTTTTTTTGAAGGTTTCAAAACTATAGTTACTATTTTAACTGGAAATAAATAAAAGCAGAGAAAAAAAATGTTTATAAAGATACGCTAGATAGACACGACAGTCGCAGTAAAGTGAAAGTGTACTACCCCTACTTCAAATCCAATGGAAATTATATAAGACAACAACAATATGAACTAATTATCAATATTTTTAACCCTCACCTAGATAATTTTCTTCCCCGAGTTACAATGGGACAAATCTTTTCTATGATATTGAATACTGGAACTAAGGAACAGTATACCCAGTTAGCAACTGAACTTATTCGATACCATAGAACACTACACAGAATAAGGAAAAAATATAAAGAGAAGACAAAAAAAACGAAGACATGTATTTATATGGCTTCAAGTACTGATCCAAAAGGAACAGTCTGCCTGTTTAGCAACTGAACTTACTTCAAGCCATAAAACACTACAAAGACAAGGAAAGGAAAAATACATGAAAGACAAATTCAGATAAAGATAAAAAAATAAAACAGGAAAACACAAGATACATGGGATAAACCCTAACGATACACCGATAATCAAAGGAGAACACAATATACAAAAGCTTCTCATCGTCTGTATAATTTTCCTCCAAGATTACATAACTCTACGATAAAGATATGATTCAGATAAAACAAAAAATTCCACCCACCAAGGTGTGAGATATATCAAGATAATTTAAAAAAGTTAATATAATTATGTGTTAGATATAGATAAACGCTTGAAATTTATTGTATATAAGAAATAAAGCTATCCCGGTTACATTTCAGAAAAGATACAATTAATTTTTGTTAATTTATGCACTGATTCAAGGGAATAGTCTACTTGGCTAGTAACTGAACTTGCACAAATTTACAGAAAATTAATCGTAGGTAAGTCGTAGAGCAGATTCTATTAACAAAAAAGATAATCTGTGAAGACAAGACAACTATAGAGATAGATATATATTCATATTCTGTTGTGCTATAAGTGATCATAGTAAAATTTACAATAACTGTATATCGCAAGCTAAGATAAGATACCATAATTATTCGGTGGGAAACTAAATGAATGTCCACAAAGACACCAGATAGATGTTCACTATGAAACATGCCTTCTGCGACACAAGATAAAGGTCAAGATAAATTTAGGTAAAGATAAATTTTCATGTGCCATTTCCTATAGCACACAAAAACATAGGCAAGGTAAGATCCTTCAGTTTGTGTCATTTGACACAATTCAACTGAAAAGATAAGATAAGGTATTTTAGTTTGTGTTACTCTTCACAATTCAACTAAAAACAGATAAGGCAAGGTAGGGTATTTCAGTTTGTGTACTCGACACAATTCAACTGAAAAAAGGTAAGGTAAGGTATTTCAGTTTGTGTAACTCTACACAATTCAACTGAAAAAAGATAAGGTAAGGTAAGATATTTCAGTTTGTGTACTCGACACAATTCAACTGAAAAAATATAAGGGAAGGTAAGATATAGATATATAATATTATGGAACATCCAAATTTTTAGTTTCTACTAATTAACATTCCAAAATTATATACCCCAAATTTCATAACCCAATTTAAGTATTGCATCCATAATACTCTCAAATGTCGCAATTGTGTTATTGCAGGGATAAATCTAGACTACCACTATAATTATTACGCTCATAGCACAATAGAGATATATTTTTAAAGATATAAGATAGTCGAGTTAAAGATATAATCAGAAAAAAAAGGTAGAACGTGTCGCGGGACACACGGTAGGAACTTTAGTTCCTTTTAAGCAAAAAGTAGGTATGAATACATTTGACGTTATAGATAAACAATTTGCAAAGCCTCGGTGGCCGAGTAGTAAGCAAACCAGACTCTCACGCTGTAGATCCGGGTTCGATTCCCCGTGGGGAAATTTTTTTTTTACTGTTAATTTAATTTTTAAATAATTATTCTGCTTGATATTAATAACGACAACAGGTAGAAGTTTGAAATATTTAGCAGAATATTCATTATTATAGATAATGGTACGGTACCCTTCATGAGGGAGGGATTTAAAAAGGGAAACCGTAGCATTGTACAAATTGTACATTTAAGAACTGTACGTTTATCACAAAAAATTAGTGAAGACATAAAATTGAATTGGTACGATTATTAATAAAATTCTTGAACATTTTTAATTTCAAGTTATATTTATTTTACAGCATATTCAAATGTTTATTTTCTAGATTTTTTCTTGAATGGATCGTAGAAAAAATATAATGTTCAACTCGTGTGGATTGTCCATATCTACACTAGTTGCACAAACTACTATTCTGCACAGTTTACAAAATGGAAATGTAGGCCATTAGTTAACTAAACGGATATGATTTCATATACATCCTAGAACGTATATGAAATCCACCAATCAGCATTCGAGTTTAGTATCCGTCATTCATCTTTTTTCAATTTAAAAGAAACGTCAAAATAACTTGTCAAAAAAAATTTCTCATAGAAGCGCACTGGATCAAGAATATTCATTTACAAAGATAAACTTGAAAGAAATAATCCGTACAAATTACCTACCAACAAATACTTGAAACAGAATGAAATGGGTATTTAAGGGGACTTCAGATTTCATAAAATTATGTAATAGGTACATCTGACGCTATAGATAAACAATTTTCATATTTCTCAGTGGTCGAGTAGTAAGCAATCCAGACTCTCATGCCGTAGACCCGGGTTCCATTCCCGTGAAAAAGTTTATTTTTTAATTGTTACTTTTATTTTTAAAAATAATTATTCTGCTTGATAATAATAACAACAACAGGTAGACCTTTGAAATATTTAGCAGAATATTCATTATTATATATATATTACGGTACCCTTCATGAGGGAGTCCGACTGGCAACATCTACTTATAACAGCATCGTATATTTAAAAAATGAAACCGTAGCATTATACAAATTGGACATTCAAGAACTGTAAGTTTACCACAAAATTAGTGGAAACATAAAATTGAATTGTAAAATGTTTAATTTGAAGTTATATTACAGTTTATAGAAATTTTTATTTTCTAGATTTTTTCTTAAGTGGGTCGTAGAAAAAATATGCTGCTCGACTCGTGTGGATTGTCCATATCGCACTTGAACGATTAAGCACTCCGCCTACGGCGTCGTGCTCAAACTTCGTCCTCGTGCGATATGGCCATCATATTCACACTAGTTGCACAAACTACAATTTCTTTCAAAATATGCCCTTTACATTTAAAAACAACCTGCCAAATGTCAAATCAATTTATCCATCCATTTTAAAGTTATCGAATTAAAACATTCAAGTTTTCAAAATTTCAACACCCTGTATTTCGAAAAGTAAATGTGCTAGGCCAGACCCCTTAATCGCCCAAAAATATTATGGAAATAATAGTAAAAATTTATCCGAACAAATTCAAGTAGATCACCAGCACTGCGAATACCAGCTTTGCATAGAATTTCAATATAGCATCGGTGGTTCAGTGGTTAGAATGCTTGCATTGTACGCGGGCGGCCCGGGTTCAAATCCGGGTAGGAGCATATTTATTATTATGAATCGCTGCTTCGTAAACGAGAGAGAGAGACTAAGGAGGCACAAGCACGCACAAGCACGCAAAAGCAAGGCACATAACGAAGAAATGTAACATAACGTTTCGTAACGTAACGCGTAACGGTCAGATCTTTTGCGTCGCGACCCCTGGTCGCTCAAACATAACCTGGCATAAAGAACTAAAGTTCCAAAAATAAAAATTTAAAAACAACACGGTAAAATCTAACACACAATTAATTACTATAAGGGAAAATTATGAGACAAATTTATGCAATTTACGATACAGTTCCTACAGTTATCAATAGTTAAGTTATACTATAAAGATATTTGAATAAACAAAGTTCCTTATTTTCCAGACACATTACTAGAGCTGTTCAACTCGCAAGAGATATAATACAATGTACCATACAATGTATAATAATGTATTTTTAGATATTAATTCATTTATAGATAAATTGAGCTTTTACTGATTGGAAAAAATTATTTGGCCAACCCTGAATCCTCTATATGAAATTTTTCATCATGCTTCACAAGATAAACGTGCCTAAAACAAAAATAAACTAGTGAAAAGCAAAGTTAAACATAGTGATAAAATATAATCCAATGATTGAGAAAAAATTTCGGCAAAAATGATTGACTAAAACAGAAAAAAGAAGACATAATTGAAGAAGTGACTATCAAAAATTTTCACCGGAAAGTTAGATGATATTTTTCTCTAAGTTCTACCAGGGAGGTTGCCAGTTAGCGTCCACAGTAGCCATTGGTCATCGCGCAAGCAAAACATTAGAAAAAACCATCACACAAACACAGCAAATATTTAGACAGTGCTAGTGATATGATACGAAGCAACTACCTAAGATGTTAAACATCTCAACGATTTATATAAAGCTAAATAGTCTTATTGTCGAAAAACTGGATTGAAGATACGCAAATGAAATTTTAAGATAAAAAATTTACGAAAAAAAATTAGTTTAGTAATCAACTAATGTAGAGAAATATGCCACGATAAAATATTATTTTTCTATGTATCAGTAAGGTAAATATAATTTTCCGTTATTTCGTTGTGCAAAAAAAACAAAGTATTATTTGTACTCGTGTCAAAAGATAAAGGGACCAAGATAAATCATATATTGAGAATAAAAGTGCTACCAAGCAAACAAAGATAATTTCTCAATATACTAACGATAAGGGCTACAACCACATCCGAATCCAAATCTTGCATAAAGCAGGAAGTTCAAAGAATGTTTGTGCATAAAATTTTGTTCCAAAAGATTCTGGACTCCAAAGGTGCATGAAATTAGATAAATCCAGAAAATTTGAAACATTCACGGAAATTTGTTCTCAATAGAACAGCGTTTTTGGTATCTCAAATACTCAAAAAACACAAAAAGATACGATAAGACACAAAAATACTTCATGAATTGTTTATTGCACAAAGAAACGTCAGAAAACATAGATACTAAAAAAATATGTAAGTACTTATGATACATACTCTAAAGATATAGAAAAGGCAAAAATATTTCCGAAAAAAATATGCATGTACGCCACTGCATACTCAAGATATTTTGATTTTAAATCTTTAATCAAAAGTAAGGCAATTATTCTCGATAAAAACTAATTCGATAAATTTCCTAATAGGAGATAATGAGAATTAAGTTAAAAATATATTGATGCAAAAAAAACTGGAAGCAAGTTCACAGCAAACTATTCAAAAGTATGTTTCGACTGAAGGTCACTGAAAGATAACGATAAACAGGTAATTAACTAAAAAATAATTGAATTGACTAATTGATGAATATATGAATCCTTAAGCTTTACATTATGTTATCGATACAATTAAATTTACAGATAAAGAAAGAGAGAGATATTTACTATACAGAAACATCAGTTTTATATTATCTAAAAGAAAAACAGTTAAGAGAAGTTATTATAAAATGAATGTAAATTCCCCCAAAAAGCAGGAAGAAAAATTTTTAGATATAAAAAGTTTTAAGAAAAAAGATATAAACAGATTAAAGTTATAACACGTTGGGCTGCCAATGAAACCGAATTGCTGGGCGCCAATGAAACCAAATAAATTGTTTTTGAATTGATTGGCGTTGAGAAAAAATTAAAGTTGGGCGTCAATGAAACCAAAGTGTTTTTAGATTGAGAGCCAATGAAACACTAATTGAGTTCAATGACGTTAAAAAAATGATGTTGAATAATGCAGGTTCTTGCCTAACTAACCAATAGATTTGGAGGTAAACTAAGCCAGGTCACAGGGCTTTGTTACCTTATTGATGTAAAGAAAAAAGTTTAGCAAAACTACAAAAAAAAGAGAAAGCAATTTTAGGGCGCCACTAATTTTCTTTCCTAAAAGAAAATTAGAAAGAAAATCAAATCTAAAGGTCAGGTAACTTTTAATCTGTTAAAAAAAAGAAAGAACTTAGTTTCTGTATAATAAATAAAACCACTACGTAAAAAAAATGTATATAATTACGATTTTGGAATTACAAAAAAATGGGTTAGTAAACAATAAGGATATATAAAAAAAATACTTAGCACAAAAAAAACATATGAGGATGAAGATGAAGTTGAAATGGAACTGTTGATGAGCTTCTATGGACTGTATACAGGAAACGGTATCCGGTAAACTATATCCAGGAAACTATAACTTCGGGATGTTGTTATGCAAGAACTTTATGTCTCCAAAAAAAAAATGTGTTTCCGGTAAACTACTACTCCATGAACTGTTTGTCAGGAACTTAATATAGGTACTCCACTACTGTGTTCCAGGAAACTGTGTCCAGATAACTGTGTCCAGAGAACATTGTCCAGGGAACTTTGTCCAGGGAACTGTGTACAGGAAACTGTGTCCAGGAAACTGTGTCCAGGAACCTATGTCCAGGAAACTATAGCTTCGGGATGTTGTTATGCAAGAACTGTATGTCTCCAAAAAAAAATTGTATCCGGTAAACTACTACTCCATGAACTGTTTGTCAGGAACTTAATATAGGTACTCCACTACTGTGTTCCAGGAAACTGTGTCCAGAGAACTGTGTCCAGAGAACTATGTCCAGAAAACTGTGTTCAGGAAACTGTGCTACAATAATTATTTCGGTATAAGTAAAAAAAATAATAAGAAAAATTTTAGCATGAGGATATCTGTCCAGCTCAATAGTTACAATGTAAAAATTGAACCTAAGGATTCATCCTGGACAAATATATGATTTGAATTGAAAAAAATATAAGGAACAATAATTTTAAACTAAAAATATCGAATATAAAACTTAGCTAGATAGGAGAGGAAAGGTATAACCATGTGGCTTCCAAAATGGGTATCCATTTAGTACAAAAAAAATTACTCATTGAATATTAATTTTGAATTTTGAAATTTTTAAAATATGAATGTAACAAGAGAAATAACATACCAGTAATCCAGATGGGAGCTTAAAAAGTTACGGCTGCCTATTAGATTTTGTGTAAATTTGTTAAAATTATTACTTGGACTACTGCACAGTTCCAACTTGCTATGTCAACAGACGATGAGAGAAGACCCGCCGGTATCTTTCTCATCCGTATTTAAAGACCATTCGAAATTTTAAATTTCGCGGTAAAATACCTCTTGAATATTGATTTTTGGTCTACTAGTTTATTCCACCACAAATCATAAAAGTGAAATAATTTATTAAATATTTGAATGAAATATTTTTAGGTAATATATATATAGACTATTCCACCAAAAATCAAAATTCTGAAGTCATTATTGCACATTTTTATTATCTGAAATGTTAACTAACAAAGTTAACGTTTCAACCTTGCATGCCTATTTTTTCAAAAAAATATAAACTTTACTTTCAAAACGACTTTAAAAATCATAAAATTTGAAAGTCCGCCAAAACGCGCTTTACGTCATAAAGATGGCTGCCCCATGGTGTGACGTCATTTGTTTACGTTTACGTTTACGTTTACGTTTACGTTTACGTTTACGTTTA